>JAMLFY010000010.1:5917798-6049606 GCA_030441495.1 Dalbergia oliveri
AAAGTGTAACACCTAAAATTTAATTAAAAATTAATTTGAGCTTTATTAATCTTAATTTCAAAAATATAATATTTTAGAAATGATGAGGGCGGCCCAATGGACCTGTCAAAAAAAAAAATTTTGAGCTGGTGAATAGTAACCTTGCTGAGCCCCACGCCTCGCGAGTGAAATGATTCTGGCTCTGAAGGTGCCCGAAATTAGGAAAACATGGGAATAAGGTGAATAAAATAGCCTCTATGATAATTTTATACTTAAATTTAATTTTCTGGGCAATACTCAGCTCAACGGGACATGTTCACCCGTTCGGTGAGATTTCCGTGTGAAACTTCTAATATTTAGATATTTCCTTCATAACCAATGGATAATATCCATCTCTTTAGAGTATGTGGAAGGCCAAGATTTAATCTTGGAATCCAAGATTAAATCTTAGCCATCCATTTTGCTTTACCACAAAATATCTCTTAAGCATTCAATGCAAAATAAACAAGTCATCAACTTCTCCTCCAAGCCACCTAACCTTATCATTTTCTTTTCTCAAAATTTCGTGCAGCCTTCAAGGAGAGAAGAACCAGCCACCATTTTCATCTTCTTGAGCTTGATTTTGAGTTCTAAGCCCAAAAACCCTAGCCTAGAGTTGTGGAAACCTCAAAGTTCCTTCATTAAACTTGTTCTACACATCAATACCTACACAAATCTAACCGATTAAATCTCAAATCTCCATCAATCTTCACCTCATACCTCACTCCCTCACTGATTTAAGGAGGGTTTGAAGTTGGTTTGGTAGCTTTGGAGTGGAAGGAATCAAGCTTGGATCATCTTGGAGCCAAGGATCCACTAAGTTGCTACAAGTAGGGTTTGTGCTGCCTTTTCATGTCAAATTTTTCCAATCTATTTTGGGTTGAGATATGTCCGAAAATTTTGGTTGTATTGACTGATATGATGTTGATATTGATGTGTGAATTTTGTTGGTGTGTTTGGATGGTGTTAAAAGGGGGTTTTTATCAAAGGAAATTTGGGACTAGGCTGCTGGATTCCTGAGTTTTCCTGAAGGCTACATATTAATCACGAATTTTCTGGTATATTTGTGGGTAATTAAATGATCTACAAAAATTATATGTTGTAGTGGACATCTTAAACTGAGACTACATGAATTTTCTTGGGTGTTAATTTTAAATTTTTCTACCTCAAGAAAATCAAGAACCCAAATGTGTCTATGTTGTCCCTGTTGTTGAATTGAAGTAACAAAATTTGTCCAATTTATTATTATAGCAATTGATTGATCTAGCTCATGAAAGTTTTACCTGAAGTCAATAACATATTGAAGTGTCACTGTAAATTTTCTTATGCATTGGTTCTATCAATTTCTAGGGTTTAAAATTAAGGGAACCCTTAATCTGTTGCTAAATTGGTGGCCCTTAACCACTAGAATTGTATATTTTATCTAGTAGCTATAGAGCTTTGTTTATCATGAAAGTTTTACAAGTTATCCTAGACACATTAAAGTGTCATACAGAATTTTTGTGGCTTTTGGGATAGTCGTTTGATATGGTAATTAAAATATTGTATCCAGAAGAACAATAAACTTGCCAAGGTGCTGGAATGTGAGAATGGCTAGAAATTATGATAGTTTGATATTTATTCAAGTCTATAGTGTATGAATGCATGATAGTGACTTTAAGGTTTGGTTTATGAGAAACGAATGAGAGTCATTTGTGATTTATTGTTTATATGTGAACTTGATGATGGTATATGTTCTAAGTAGAGAATGAAAGTCCCCTATATTATCTTTATTTATTAAAAAAGTCCCCTAAATGTGTAAAGGGTACTAAAAAGCCCCTTTTATGGGCATATCCTAGTTCTTTAATGGGCATAGGAGTTCTTTTAATGGGCATGAAAAGAAAAAGTCCCTTCCAATGTACTGAGGGCACGTATATTTCAAAATGTAATACTATGCTATTGAGTAGTATTATGTTATTAAGTGATTGAATAATAAAAGCTACCCACTTCCTAAGATGATTTTGAAACTTTAAAATGAATCTTTAGTTTACATTACATGATCACATTTTTCTAATAAACGAAGTGGCTGGGCATGACGATGACATTTATGATTGTGTATTGGAGTTATCCTACCAATTGTGTAATTCTCACCCCTAACGTTTTTGTGTTTCCGTGTCGCCTCGAGGTTTATCAGCAAGGACTACGAGGTTGCTACACTAAGGAATCAGAATCAAGGAGTTGAGTAGTTAGTGTTTTTATTATATTGCTTAGTGGTGTGATATGTTTGTAAACGAAGTAGAGAACATGTATGTATTTTCAAGCTCATAAAAGAGCTTCCTTTTGTATTTACTTATGAAATAAATAAATGTTTTGTGTATTTGTTGTATATATTTAGTAGAACCATGAATTAGTTACTACTCAACTTGATCAATATTGCTATAGAAAACTAAGAAAGGTCCGCTAATTTATAAGTAACAACTCCTAAGCATAATGTCATGACTTAAGGATGACGTTGTACTTGGAAGGATGTCAGATAGGAATTAAAAGCCAGGGGTTGAACAGGAAATTAAAAGACTTGTGACGCCAACCTAGATTGGTGTCACAAGCAACCAGGAAACCAAAAAGCCTTGGACTCAAATTAATATCCGTCCACAGAAAGACAGGAATTAAAAGCCAAGGGTCGACAGGAAATTAAAAGACTTGTGACCAAACTGACATGGTCAGGAAGCAATAGGAAATTAAAAGACTTTGTGACCAATTATACCCGTACAACAAGTGGAGGAAGTATCCTTAACGAATGGAATATTCCTGTTCACAAGTAACAGGACCAAAAACCTTGAACCAACTGGATATTAGTCAACAAGCACATGAAATGAAAAACCTTGCGACAACTGGATATTGGTCAACAAGCAGACAGTAATTAAAAGCCAGGGGCTCAGAAAATTAAAAGACTGAAAAGGAGAACAACAATTTGTACAGTGATTAATTTTTTTTTTGGTTGAATCTAAAAATTGAATCTGAGGCCAATAAAGGTAAATGGCAATCTGAGACCGACAAGAAATGTAAAAGCAATGACAATCATGGAAATATGAAAATTCAATTTTAATTTTCATGCATTTTTCAAGCTAATTGGATGCAAAATCAAACTTTTTTCCTTTTTTTCAAAAACAAAAGTAAACAAAAAATGTCAAGCTAAAATGGAGATGCCAAGGATGTCTATGTACAAAATGTGAATGAATCAGGATCATGACAGTATGAAATGGATAAAAGAAATAGGCCAAGGACCTAAATGATTTGAAAATCAAAAGAAAGAGATGATGAATATGTCACAAAATAATTATCGAAAAACATTTGAACCATAAGCTTCTTCAGAGGATTTTACCACATGAATCGTTTTCAAGTTTGTCATTAACACGCCTTGCAATATGGTTTCACTGATTTCTTTTTCTTTTCAAAAAACATTCTTGTGAAAGGAATCTCACCATAGTCAAGCAACCCTCAAGGAAAACTTCAACCGATCAAACTCGTAGTCACTGCATTGGACCTTCTGGCGCAAATGAAACTTCTCTTTTCTTTGAACTTTGCTCACTTCTTCCCATTCTCTTTTTCTCTCTTTTTTTTTATTTTTAGGATGATGATTGCCTTTCTACCAAGCTTAATTGAGGCTTCTGGATTCCCTTTGTGTGATGCTAGTCATTAATGTATTGCTGTAAGAACCGTTAGGTCGTAGTACAGTTAAGCTTAAATTTATGCTTACTCAAGACATCATAAATGAACATGCATTCAAGGGAAAAATGGAAAGATTAACTGAATGAGCATTTTTACTGGTGTATTGAACAACAATATCACAAATTGTTGGAAGAAGTAAACAAAGCAAAGTAAAAGATAGGATTTCAAACAATATAAAAAATTTGCCCCAGTTTTGGTCTTTAGTGGCTTATTCAATTGATTTCTTGTAGCAAATTGGATGCTATAGCCACTGTCTTTTTTGAGCCTTCAATCTTCCTTCTCTTGATCTCCAAAAATTGCCCCAGTTTCAATCTTGGTATGCTTGGCTCACAAGACACATTCAACACCAAAGTTGCCCAAGTGTAAATTGTTTGAGATGATGCATGTTATTTTGCCCTAACTTTTGCCTAGGCCGCCCTTTTGGGTTTTCGTCCTAACGGGCTTTTTCTTTTTTCTTTTTTTACCTTAACTTTTGCTTAGGCCGCTCTCTTTCGAGTTTTCGACCTAACCTTTTTATTATTTTTATTTATTTCTCATCCTAGCTTTCATTTAGGCCGTTCCTTCAAGTTTTCGACCAATGAGCTTTCACATCTTTTCAAGCATAAAACTTTTTGACTTGCATCATGTTGATTGGTCTAGGTAGTTCTTGTCCATCCATATTTTGCAAAATCAATGCCCCTCCTAAATGCTTGTTTGACAATGTAAGGACCTTCATAACTTGGAGCCCATTTTCCTCGAGTGTCTTCTTAGGGAGAATTTTCTTCAAAACCAAATCTCCTGATACAAATCCCTGGGCGGACTTTCTTGTTGAAAGCCTTAGCCATTCTACTTTGATACAATTGGCCATGACAAATGGCTGCCAAGCCTTTCTCTTCTATCATATTCAATTGTTCATAACGAGCTTTCACCCACTCATTCTTCTAACTTACCTCCATCAAAACCCTTAATGATGGGATTTCAACTTCAATAGGGGATACAGCTTCCATTCCATATACCAATGAGAAAGGAGTTGTTCCTGTGCTTGATCATGTTGGTACGATAAGCGTGCAAAGCATATGGCAGCATTTCATGCCAATCTTTGTAATTCACCACCATTTTGGCAACAATTTTCTTGATATTCTTATTTGTAGCTTCAACCGCACCATTCATTTGAGGCCTATAAGGAGCTGAGTTGTGATGCTTGATTTTGAAAGTCTCAAAGAACTTTGAACCTTTGCACCATTGAGATTAGGAGCATTGTCTGTGATAATTCTTTCTGGAATCCCATATCTACAAATAATGTCTCTTTTGATAAATCTAGAAACACCTTCTGTGTGATATTGGCATATGAAGTGGCTTCCACCCATTTAGTGAAATAGTCTATTGCCACCAAAATGAAACGATGACCATTGGATGCTTTGGGATTAATTGGGCCAATGACATCCATGCCCCACATTGAGAAAGGCCAAGGAGATACCATGCTATGCAGCTGAAAATGGAGGAACATTAACTCGATCTGCATATATTTGGCATTTGTGGCACTTCCAAACATAGTTGATACAATTGCTTTCCATGGTAGACCAATAATAACCACTCCTTAGGATTTTGTGCACCATCATGTGCCCATTAGCATGGGTTCCACATATCCCTTCATGGATTTCCGTCATGATTATACTAGCTTCATGAGCATCTACACATCTTAGGAGAGTACCGTCATGATTTCTCTTGTAGAGGACTTCACCATTCAAGAAAAAGCT
Source organism: Dalbergia oliveri (assembly GCA_030441495.1). Classification (NCBI taxonomy): domain Eukaryota; kingdom Viridiplantae; phylum Streptophyta; class Magnoliopsida; order Fabales; family Fabaceae; genus Dalbergia; species Dalbergia oliveri. The sequence continues at coordinate 5,923,261 of JAMLFY010000010.1, forward strand.
CATAGCTAGTCGACGAATTGTCTTTTTATTCACCTCATTTGCACCATTTGGGTATTCTCCTTTTTGAATATACTGCTGATGTCATGATACCAAGGTTGGCCGTTGGTTCAATCTCCACATTGCCACAATATACGGTTCGCTTTGCACCTCCACATGGATAGGTTGGACATTAGTGGACTTCCAATTTGGTCATTACAGCCAAAGTTGCCAAAGCATCCGCAAATTGGTTCTTGTCTCGAGTTAAATGAGAGAATGACACATCATCAAATTGCTCAATTAGTTGAGACAAGTATTTCTGATAAGGTACCAATTTTGGATCCTTTGTTTGCCATTGTCCATTAACTTGATAAATTATAAGTGCAGAGTCTCCAAAGACTTTTAATTCTTTGATCCCAAGTCAATTGCAACTTGCAAACCATTTGCACACGCCTCATACTTCGATGTTGTTGGTACATTCAAAATCCAACTTGATAGAAACTGGTATTGCTTACCAGGTGACACCACCAGCTCCTATTCCACATCCATTCATGTTAGAGCTTCATCAAAGTACATCTTCCATACATTCTCCTCTTCCATATCTTCTTTCTCCATGAACAGCATTTCATCGTCACATAATTCAGGAGTGGTTAGCTGCTTTCAAGCGGGTTTTCAGCTAGATGACCAGCAATTGCACCTCCCTTGAGACTTTTGGGTCACATACTTGATGTCAAATTCTAGGTATCACTTGCCACTTTGACATTCTCAACGACACATGAGGACTATCAAATATGTACTTTAACGGATCCATTTGAGAGATCAACCAAGTGGTATAGTATAACATGTATGCCTCAACCTCTTGGAAGTCCATGCCAATGCACAACAGGTCTTTTCCATTGCCAAGTAGCGAGATTTTAAGTCATTAAACTTCTTGCTCAGATAATAAATTGCCTTCTTTCCAGACTTGTCATCTGTCCTAACATTGCCCCCATTGATGTTGGTAACACTGAGGTATAGTATTAAAGGACGGCCCGTAGGTGGGGTCAAACTGAGGTTTCATTAAATAAGCCTTTATTTTTGCAAAGGCTTCTTGGCATTCCTCATTCCATTCTCCTGTTTATGTTTTGTAGCAACTTGAATATAGGCTCACAAGTACTAGTCAAATTGGCAATGAATCGAGCAATGTAATTGAGCCTCCCCAAAACTTCTAACCTCCCGTTAGTTCGGAGCAGGCATATCTTGTATCGCTTTCACCTTATCTGGGTCTACCTTTATTCCTTCTTGCTAACAATGAATCCAAGTAATTTCCCCGTAGAAGCTCCAAAGATGCATTTATTCGGATTAGCGCAACTTATATTTTTGAGTCTTTCAAACAATTTTCAGGACTGCCACATGACTTTCTCCTCTTTGGACTTAGCAACCATGTCATCTACATACACTTCAATCTCCTTGTGCATCAAATCATGGAATAATGCAACCATAGCACGCTGTATGTAGCCCCGACATTTTTCAATCCGAATGGCATGACCGTATAGCAAAATGTTCCCCATGGAGTTATGAAAGTAGTTTTTCCTTTGTCATTAACATCCATGGGAATTTGATTGTATCCTGAGTACCCATCCATAAATGAAAATCGGTGGTTTTTTGCAGGATTATCAACAAGGACATCGATGTGAGGGAGAGGAAAATCATCCTTTGGGCTAGCTTTGTTTAGATCCCGATAATCCACACACATTCTAACTTTTCCATCCTTCTTAGGCACTTGGCACAATGTTAGCCACCCAGTCAGTGTGTCTTGATACCTCCAAAAATCCAGCCTCTAGCGTTTGCACACCTCCTCTTTTATTTTTAATGACATTTCAGGCCGCATCCTTCTCAACTTTTGCTTTTTCTGTTCAACTCCCGCATATAAAGGGATCTTATGTGAAGCTATTTCTGATCCAACCCTGGCATATCACGGTAAGACCATGCAAAAACATCCATGTATTCTTTGAACAATGCAATCATTTCTGAGCGTTCTGGGTTTTCCACTATTTTCAGCTCCTTCTTCTCTTCTTCATGCCCATGTCAACCAACTCGATCACCTCATTGTCTAAGTCAAACTCCTTTTCTGGATGCTCCAGGAGTTTGAAAAGTGCCCAACAATTTCCTCATCCTCATCAGATTCATGGCTATCACAATCAAGTGCCGCAAGAGAATCAATTGATAAGTCTCCAAAGTCCCTTTCATGCGACAAAATTTCTATAGTATTTAAATTCCTGAAAGCAATTAGGATGGGTTGGAATGCCAAAATAAAAAGTGGAAAAATGAAAATAATATGGAAGACATAAATTAACGAGATGAGAATGGTAAATAAAAGAAAGAAGAAAGAAAAATTAGAGAAACGAGGAAAATGGAAGATAAAGAAAGATTATTGAATAATCATGCAAGTGCATTTAGATGATGTCTTTGAGTAGCATAAACAGAAGCATAAACAATATTTATCAATACAACCCAAACAATTACTTTGAAGCAACAACATCAATAACTGTTCAACTTCCAGTTCATCAGCATTCATTATTGTTGGCAACATGAGGGTTGTTTTCTTTGGATTCATCATTCACCATATTGATAGTGGTACAACAATAAGGGGAGTGAACTTCCTCAGTGAGGATCACTTCAGCTGGGCCCGGAAATGTTTCCTTTAGGTGAGGAATCTGCTTCATTTTCTCCATTTGCTCCTCCCTGCTCAAGAGTCATGCCCCTCATCTCCTCTTCCAATAGTGCATTATATCCCAAACCATATCGATTAGGCTTCTTGGTGACTTGGTATTGGTGTCATGATACCTTGCAACTGGAGTCCCAATCCTCTGCCTTGTAGGTATCCACTCTTAGCCATGATATGAGCCACCACCTGATTTTGCATTTGGGGCTTATTATGTTCCCTTCAGCCCTACTACCTCCAGGTTATGCCATAAATTGCTTTCTACCAGTTCCACATTCTCAACATACGGCAATGTAACTGGTTTAGATACTATGATATCTTTCTCCATGGATTGTAACGATCGAGCCATTCTCTATGTATTTAACCTTTTGATGCAAGGTTGAGGGAACAGCACCAACATTGTTAATCCATGGTTTTCCCAGCATATTGTAATCTGATTCCATCTCCATTACCTGGAATAACACTTCAAATCTACTTGGGCCAATCTCCAATGGCAATAACATTTCCCCAAGGATACTTTTCTTTGCCCCATCAAAAGCCTTCACAATCATCACCTTGTGATATATCATCCTTACTTATTGACAAGTAACTTAAGGTCGACATGGTAGAACATTCAATCCTGACCTCCATCAATGAGGACCCTGGGCACTATATGGTCTCTGCATTTGAGAGTTATGTACAGTGCTCTGGGTTAGCCCTGACACAACTTCCTCATCTGAGAACGTGATCATGTTGACACGTTTCACTGGATCCACCATATTCACCATGTTCTCCGTTGAAACGTCAGGCTTGACATAAGCTTCTTTCAGGACCTTTAACACGCCTTTTGATGAGGCTTGATGACAAGATTAGTGATAACAAGGATATTCTGCAGGAGTCTTCTTTAATTGTTCCAGAATATCATACTCACTCGTTTCATGATTTTTAGAAATTCCTCCTCCTCATCTTCTTTCTTTTCACTTCCTCCCAAGTCAGAACTTTCCAGCATTCCCTTCATTAACAAACTTTCCTTTTTCTATTTCTCTAGGACCATAACACCTTCCACTTCTCGTTATACTAGTTACTACTCCACCTACTTGGGCATTTGAGGTTTCTCCTATATCTCTTTTCATCTCAACCTCAGTCTCATAGTTCCAAGGTACAGCATGTGTGTCCTCATAAACAAAGGGCATTGGTTTCTTCACAGTGATAACTACCTTTTCTGGCTTCGGAGCTTGATTAAGTGGAGGCACTCAAGCACAAAACGCTCAATCACATTCACCTCTTCAGACATTTAGCTTCTTTTTTGCTTGTATAACACCTAGGTTGAGTAATCCCTGTACACGAGCCTTGAAATCCCAACAACTTTCTATGTCATGACCAAAGCCTCTGAGTGGTAGTCACAACTCGATTCCATATCACATTTCTCATTTTCCTTCATCATAGATGCAGGTGCTATGATGTTGTATCCAACTTCCTTTAAGCCAATGAAAACTTTCTCCATAGGAGTTGAAGATTCAAGACCCTCTTGATCAAGGGTTCCTCCATCGTCAAAGCATTTACTCGAGCTCCTCCTTCATGATTTGGCATCGGATTGTTAACAATATTTGCTTTGATTCCTCTTGAGGTCCAATCTTCCACAAGCAATTAGCCTTCTTACCGCGTCTTGAAGGCTTCACAATCTTCAATTGAATGCCTCGCAACTTCCATGTGGTATTTACAAGTTAAATTGGGGTTGTACCAAGCTGGAAATGGTGGTTCTAATGGACGCACAGGACATGGTGAGATCAGGTGAGCATCGAACAATTTTTGAAACAGGCAGCATTTGAAATGGATAGCTTTGGGAAGGTGGAAGGTTTGGGAATCGATTGCGATTCTGGTTTTGGAAATTTGGTCGAGGTGGTGTAGTGTTTGGTAGTTCTGGGATACGTGGTCGGGTTATATGTATAGGCTTGGGCGAGTTGGTTGGTATGGTCGTATGTGGATGTTATTGACTTGAGGTTGGGTATGTGGGATTGTATTTGTGGTTGGAGTAGTTTGGTATGGTGGGTAATAAGGGATGGATGGTATTTGGGATCTTGGTGTGTTGAGGCATATCTTGGAATGAAAGATTGCTGACCTTGCACATAACTTACTTCCGCTTCTTTCTTCCTTGCGCAATCCTCTTCTTGTGTCCTCATTACTCACAGGAAGTTTTCCAGCTTTAGCCAAATTCTCGATTCTCTCACCAGCTTATCAATTCAGAGAAGTCTTTGTATGCGCTCCCATTGCCCCAATGTAAGGAGATCCTAAAGTCCCCAAAAAGTACGAACACATTTTAGATGGGATAAGTGGCCGGTTGCACTTGAGCAGCTAAAGTTCTCCATCTTTGAGCATATTGCTTAAAGGACTCATCTTTCTTCTTTGCATCGTGCTCAATTGCTCGCGAGTAGGTGCTATTTCCATGTTAAACTTGTATTGATTCATGAATTGGTCAACTAATTCCCTCCAGGAGGAAATTTTGGAATGGTCTAATTGGATATACCACTCTAAGGCGGTCCAGTAAACTTTCATGGAAAAAGCTGATAAGAAACTTCTCGTCCTTGGACCATATTGACATTTTTGTAGGAACTCTTTAAATGAAAAAGAGGATTACCAGTGCCATCATACTTTGAGAAATCAGGAACCTTGAAGTCTTTAGGAACTACTGCGTCATAGGAGGGCAAAGCCTCAATCTCCATATGACCATAAGTGCTAGGTCCTTGAATAGCTTTGATTTGCTCCTTAATCTTCTTCATCCATTCTTCTTGAACTTGTCTTTATTCACCTCTGCATGGCTATTTTCTGAGGAAAATGGTTGTTTTTGGATAACAACAAGAGGTTGCCCCCAATAGGGGCAGCATGCTCATGCCCATCAGGATGAATGTTCTCTAATGAATGATAGCCTTCTCCAATCGGAATTACCAATGGCATTGTGGGTGGTGGCTGTCCATGAGGATTATTCAGAATTTCATCCCCATCATTCACCCCTTGGGTAACATTTACAGGTGCATTTAATGCCCAGGTATGGTTATCATTGTAGCACTTGGTTGTACCTCAACTGACGTATTCACCATGTCTCGTTTTGATTAGCCCCCAATAAGTCAAGTGACTCCTTCATGGCTCTCATCATTTCTTCCATCCTTGCTTGGTTATTTGACATTTCATTCAATTTTCCTCTCATTGCATCAACTTCCATGCTTAAATTTCTTCCTGCTTCATCATTGGTTGAGTGTACTCTTCCTGAGTGAATTTCCTCCACCATCTTTGTCCGAGCTCTGTATTGTGAATACGAGTTAGATCGGTATCTTCTTTCCTTGGGCGCCCAATGGTGACGAAGTTTTACCTGGAAATGAGTTTTAGTAAAAAGAAAGAAAAACATTGTTATTTATTAGAGACCTTCTATCGTGCTTAGTCTTGATGTGAGTATTTTTTATGATAACTGTTTCCCAGAACGTCTCGTTCAAAGGTACTATGTTATATTTAAATGAATATTGCCATGAGATCAACACAATATAGAGAATGATTATTCTTTCAAAACAACATCTTTCTTACATCATAAAACCACATATTATTTCCTAACCAACATTGACACTCTAAAGCTAACATCTCATCAACGTCTTTTGCAATCATTCGTTTCATCTTTCTAACCAAATCTCTGCAATAGTCGACGAAGTTGCGAATCTCATCTGGAGTCTCAAAGGGGATAATTTCTTGTTCAGCCATTTCCAGATATCTTGGAACATCTTCTATTGCTGTATTAGCCAACCCTGCCAAGTTTGAAAAGCGAACTTTCAACTCATGAATGATGTGATCTCGGTGTTGCACTTCAAGATCCAAATCTGCAATCCTTTTCTTTTCTTTTTCCAGGACAACTTGATAGTTCATGATCTCATCTTTCATGTGTTGATTTAGTTCCTCAACCTTTCTTTGGTATTCCTCATTCAATTCCCCGATTTGCTGTTTCATTTGTTCCTCACCTTTTAATGCAGCTTTTCAGCAATTTTAGCATTTTGAAGAGCTTCTTCAATCGTTGATTTTCAGCTAATGCTTCATTACGCTCGCCTTCGAAGTCCTAACTCTTTGTTGGCAGCTATGAGACATTCTTTGGTTTTCATCATGTGCTCATGTCCCATTTTTAACTTCTTGCTGGTCTTTTCAAGAACTTGATCTCTTTCATGCTTTCTCGCTTTAAAGCCGCATAATCATGGTGGGTGCTTTTCAATTCAGCCACCACTTGCATTTTTTCTTGTTCGACCTTGTCCAGTTTTTCTTTCACTTCTTTGATTTCTTCAATTTCATCAAAATGCAAGGCCAACGTTTTATCAGGAGTACCTGTTGTTGAGACTTTGAATGGTAACTTAACCTCTTGAGCCCTACTTTTTACCCATTGGCGATAGCTTTCTTTCACTGCAACCTCCTAACTCCAGTTTTCCTTTTCGGACAACATTGTTCCAAGAAATACGGACTTTTGCAGTAGAGTACTGTCATCAAATCCGAGTAGTACATGATGAAAGGAGTTATTGTAGCTTCAGAAGGTGGTTCCATTATAGGGTAACCAAGTTGGCGCAACACCAATGCGGGATTATAATTTATACATCCTCGAGTACCCATGAGGGGTACATTTGGAAAATTTCCACACTGGTAAATCAATGTCTGCCATCTTCCCACCAAGGGTACCATCGGATCACTTTTTCACTTAATTTTGCAAATTTCTGCCCATTCTCGTCCACTTTTGTTCTTGACATGATACATCTTTAGATCATTAATAGGACAGAGTGTCTTGTAACTTCTTTGGAATATGTGCGAAGTAACCCACACATATAACATTGGTAAACAACACAAAACTCTCTTACCATTCCTCTCATAGCAAAAATTCAAGGAACAATAGACATCTGAGGAAGGCCGAACAAGATTTTGAGCATGAAATTTTCGGCAAGGAATACATCAATTGCTGCAAGGTCTACGAAACCATCAATATTTGGAAACAAGACGTTCCATAAACAGTGAGGATTAACACATCTAAAAGTGTCCCAATCTTCCCTTGAGCTAAGTGTTGCATGTGCTCTTCCAAGTAAACTTTTGTAAATCCCCTGGTCCCATTTCTCATTTTTGTGCCTCATGCAAATCTCTTACATTTACCTTTAGGACATTTGCTATAGTGTGTAGAGAAGCATAATGTCCTTGATAATTGTAAGGTTTTTCTCCTTCTAGTGGTAACTCAGGATTCGCTCAAATTCTTCAAGGGTTGGTGCCAACTGGAAATCTTGAAAGGTAAAGCATCGGAGTGGATGATCATAATATTGTGCCATGCCTGTGATTGCTTCTACCTACTTCCACTTCTAACAAGCTCAGGACTTTTCCATATTTCTTGGTAAGAGAAAGACGTTGTGGAGCTTTCAACAACTGACTCAAGGATCTTAGGCTTTCTGTGTTAGGTTTCTTGACTTTAAGATGTAAAGTTTTTTTCAATTTCTTCTTCATAATTGTTTGATCTCATGGTTGTTTCCATTTTCTAAAGATACTCACAACAAGACTTGATATAGTGCTCTAACAAACCTGTTAAACAAAGAGAAAAGTGAAAAATTTTCATTACAGAAAGAAAAAAAAATAACATTTTAAGCATATTGAAGAATTTATGTACAAAGGAAATAAGTTAAAGAAGAAAGTATGCTCCCTTTGTGTCCTATCTGAGGTGAACTATGAAGGACTATCCTATGGTCTCTATAGGCTTTCTACCGTGAAGACTCTCATCAGGTGGATCTATGAATTTGGGATTCTACCCTTTAGAGTTAAGAACTCTTTTGAAATGTTATCCACAACAGCATGTGAACCGCTAGATGAGGACATTCACGAAGAGTCACACTCTAGATGAGATTTTCACAATAACCAAATAGGACGTACATCCAATATGGCTACTGCTACACAATCTCTTACCTATCTCAAGTTGCACTGAGACCGGGTATAAGGCCCCATTCGTGTGTGATTAATGTGTAAGTGATGTGTGTGAAGGGAGCATACAAACCTGGAATCCTAAAACTACCCATGACCAATACCTGTAAAATAGAAAATACAAAATAAAAGTCGTCTACCTTATGGTTGTCATAAATAAACAAATAAATAAACAAAAAAGAAAAAACTGTCAAACAAACAAAAGAGTATAAAAAGAGAACAATATAAAATAAAAGTCATCTACCCTATGGTTTTCATTAAAAAATAAAGAAAAAAAAATATACCTTGAAATAAAAAATGACTTTACAAAGAAAGTGGCAAATAGAGAAAGAAAAAAGAGAAAAAAGAAAAAAAGGTTAATTATAATATGCACAATCAATTATCGGCTTTGACTCTCATGAAGTCCCAGTGGAGTCGCCATCTGCGGACGGATCGCGAACGGAGGGAAAAAGAATTATTGAGAATTGGAAAATTAGAGTCGCCACCAAGTTTATTCAAAATGGAAAACATGGAAAAACCATTTATTTTTAAAGAAAAGGTCTTTGTAACCATATTCTAGTTCGGAGTCGGTTATGCATAGAGAAGGGTAGGGATTTAATCCTACGCACCCTAGTACACCCGCCTTAGACGTACCTATTGATTTGTGCAAATTATTAATAACCTTCAAAATATTTATTTTATTTACAAGAAAATTGAAAAAATCTTTCTTAAAAAAAAATTTGGAACATCAAACCTCACAATTCAAATGTCCAAAATACCGATTAACAAGCCGTCGGCTAAATTAACATCTTTATTTGAAATAAAATATTTGAAAAATAAGTAACAAAATTAAAATGAATACATGAAAATAAAATGTCTTATGAATTAATAAATATTTACAAACAATAAAATTATTTTGATTTTATATAAACGAAGAAAATACAAAAGAGAACAAATGTATTTTAAGGAAATTTCCGATCATAAGCTGTCATAACTCAAATGCCCAAATATTCGAATTAACAAGCCGTCACGGCTAAATTAATTCATTTATTCAAAATAAAACATATTCCCTCCAAAGAAATGAAAATTAAATAAAATAAAATATCTCATATTAAAAATTCATTAGAAAAATTATTTATAATGAAGACAAAAATTAATTTTGACTTGACAGGGATTGAATCGCCCTTTACGTATCCCTGGTGCAATAGGGAACTCAAAGTCACGTAGTTCTTTAAAAAATAATTGTGGGTTAATTGATTTTATTATTGAAAGGAAATTTTGAAATATCAAGTTTTCACAACTAAAATTTTTCAGAACATAAAATTAATAAGCCGTCATGGCTAAGTTAATCTTATTTTCAAAAGATATTATTTAATGATTATATGTTTTATTTATTTTTTTTAAAATTGCAAAGATGCTCAAGAATTCATTAAATAAAACTTCAAACTAAATGAAAACCCCTTTTTTTTTTGACATCCACCAAAAGAAAAAGGAAATTGACCCCAAACATGTAAACAAGCCAAAAATTTAATCTATAAATATAAATAAAATCTTATCCTAAGAACTTAGGCTCTCAAAAGGAGTCTTAGTACTTACTGGCCAAAAACACAAAACCCAACAAAAAAACTGAAACACAATGAGATATTAAATTAAAAACTCAGTGTTGGGCTTTTTATGAGGACAACCAACTAGCCCAAACTCATTAACATAAAATAAAAAGGCAAATAATAAATAAATAAATAAATGGGAATCAAGTAAAGGGAAAGCATTCTTGAACTGATTTTTTCAAACAAAAGCAAAATAGTTGGGGTGCACACATAGAGAGAGATGTGATTATGATGGAGGAAAAGAGAGGAGAGGCCGCCCAGAGGAAGAGGCGCGCAAAGGGGAAGAGGAACCTGCACAGAGGATGAGGCTATGGCGGACAGGTGGTGAGCTGGAATGATGCCCTTGATGCGCACAGAGAAGGCGCGACAGCGTGGAGAAGAGGAAGGGAAAGCAGATTGGTGGCATGCGACGCGATGAGGAAGCTGGAAGAGATCGATGACCTTAGGAAAGGGTGCACGCTGTTGACCGACGGCGCACACGCCACAACGCGTGAAGAGGGTGCTCAGACTTGCGCTCAGCTCTGCGCGAGGGTGTGCGCGAATTAGTGGCGAGGATACAGACTTAAAGGAACACCTTTGGTGGGAGGCTCGTGCCCGGCTAGGAATGGGCCCCCCCGCGCACCTGATGTAGGAAGCCGATCAGTCTTGCCATATGGTGAGACCGCCCGCCACCCGCCGCACCTCTCCTTTTCCTTTTTTGTTTTGATTTGTTGTGATAAGAAAAAAAATGAATGTTAGACCATTGAATTTTATGAACTCTATGAACTGATGATTTGATTGTATTGGCGTTGGTCTATGGAGCGTGACTTGTATCCGCTGAATTTTTGGTTTGGATATGGTTTGTGATCTGAATTTTGGTTTGATCTATGTATTGGTTATCTATATGTGTCTTAGTGAGGAGAAGATTGAAAAATAAACAACAAAGAGAGAGATTATACCACTAGATGCCCTCTTCTTTTTTGTTTCTGAATTTTCTTTCAATTTTCAAAATCTCAAAACCACATGAAAATAGTGATCCCTTAGCTTTTCCCTTTTCTATGAATTTTGATCCCATTTATACACAATTGCAGGATGATTTTTTTTTTTTCAGATTTGGTCAACAATGTCTTGTATCTGATTTTAGTTATTCAAATCACTATTGATTTCATGGGATTTAAATAAATTGTCTGTTGTTCATTTGACTTGCGCTTCTTGCATTCTGTCTTTCCCATGGTTTCAATTGCATGTACTTCCTTTTGTTTTCTTTCAAGGATAGGTACTAAAAGAAAAAACACCTTTATTTTAGATGAAATTCGGGCACACTCCTCTTTTTTTTTTAGACGACGAAAACTAAAAGTGGTGCACATGCACCAAATATTAATTTGTCTCAATTTTTTTCTCAAAAATAATAAAAGTTAAACAAATGGGCTAACAACTCACAAAAAAATGAAATGGGCTTTATTCTTTTTTACAATCAACATAAATAAAATGAAATGGGGCCAACAGGAATCAACAAAAAATGTAATTTTTTAATAATAATAAAATGAAATGGGTAAAGAGAAATTTTTGAGTTTAAACAAAATCAGGTGTTCACAATTTTTAACACTATCCATAGTCTAATAAGAGAAGCCCATTTCATGGTCCCTCATCTAATATCATAAATTAGTTAAAAAAAAACTTTTACAAGACTTAAAGTTATTTTCTGAAATTTTTCTAATTTATTTTATACCCCATGATGGGTTATTTTTGTGTAATTATACAATATTATACAATAGTACTAAATATTAATATTTATTATTAAAATTATATTTAAAATGTATTTATAAGTTTTTTATTATTTTTTAATAGCATTCTCTAAGCTTTTTCAAGGTTTTTGTTAATTTTTTCTAACTAATTATATTATAAACTTATTTTTTAACATTTAGTGCATATTTGTAATTTTAATAAAATCTAAGGAAATTATTAAAATTTCACATTTTGGTGCTAAGTTCCAAATCTATTAAGTCTTGTAATGTTTTAATTAAATTTTTATAATTTATCCCTGATATTTTCCTAAAAAAATCCCCACACTTTCTAATAAAAATCTATAATAAAGTAACTCTATATGAAGAAAAATTGGAGATGTTACACACCTTCCATAGAAAATCTATTGACGCAAGTGAAGGGTATTGAATTCAACCAAACAAAACTAAATCAATGTGTTTGGTTTGCGACGAGGAATCATTATATCTAATTGAAGGAAACATGATAACATCAACAAAAATGATACTCTACGCACAAATGTGACGCACTATGAAGACGCATACGGATTGTGAGGGAGCCTCTATTGTAGACATAGGAGGAGGCACACATGGAGTAAGCTCGAAGAAATTAAAAAAAGTTCACCTAAAATGTGAATGAAGCCCCACGCTCAATTCTCTCCTCCCAAAACCCACTCCTGATGTATTTGTCACACTTTCCCTTTCTTCCCTTAAACAAGGCAAACTCTCTCCCACTTAGCAACTTTCTTCCTTTCATCTGAGCCTCGGACACCATACCACCACCGCCCCCTCTGCCATCAGAGCCAAACCTCTCCCCTAAACTCTATAACCTTCACGCATTGATCTTCTTCTTCACCTTAGCATAACACCATCACGCTCTTCCTTGGAACCTTATGAACTCCTGCCACTCATCGCCCTTCGTCTTTCATCCTATCTGAGTTGGTATTACGGTACCAGGACGACATCAACCATCTCCAGGATAAACAACATTCCTGAGACAAAAGGAGCCACGGAGGCCGTGACATCCTCCATCTCAAGTGGTGCCTCCTCCTCTTCCCATCATGGCTCTCTAAAAGTTAAAGGTTTGCCATATTTTCCTTTTTTCTTCAACTGGATTTGAGTCTTTGGAACGTAAGGGTTTGGGGTTTTAATTGATTGATAGTTATTGTTCTGTGTTGATGTTTTTCATTTGGGTAAACTTAACTAACCATGGCCCTCAACCTTTGTTGATTAAAGAGCCACATCAACCTCAAAATGGTCACCCCTCCAAATACTTGCTACCACTATATTATTTGCAAATATTAGATGAATTTGTAGAGGAAAAGAAAGAAATAAGGGAACAAAACCATAAAAATAGAACAAGAGGAAATAAGTGAAATAGAGGACTTATTTGGATGTTAAAGATTAATTTTCTGGACATATTGTGATGGATGGTAAGTCAGGAGATAAGGTAGGAAAGGGAATGTTTTAGTGCAAGATTATTATGGTGTGGCTATAAGTATATATGAATATTATGGGAGCTCATATGTTTGCAAACAAAGTTAATGAATATTGATTAACTTTTCATCCATCTATCGATAAAAGGACAAAAAAAAAAAAACATGAAATAGAGGACCAAATATTTGTCACTTTAATTTGGCTTCAAGTTCACTATTTGGATGAAATGGTTCGATGACCTTGGGTTAGTGAGTAATGTGCATGTTTGGTAAATGTGAAGAAAACTAGCTTCAAGTAGTGGCTGATTGGCTTGTAGGTTGCTTAAGTTTTTTGGTAAAGAAGTAAGTGGTGCTTAAGTTTCACCATAGCATAGCTCACCACTCCCCTAACTCTATATAACTATTGTTGTGCTATAGAATAGTATAAAATTTATTCTTTGGAAATTTGAATGTATTTCATTACTAGCTTTCCCTTTGGGACCCTTGGGCAAGCTTATGATTTCTTTACCATAATTTCAATTTCTTCTCTTAATTTTGATGATATCTTGTGACATGGCCTATAGAACAATATCTCTTCATGTCATAAAATATTGAAACCTAAGGGCTTAACCAAAGGCAGATATGTATCTAGATAAAGTATTACTATTCTGCATATGCATAGCATGTGCTTCTTTCAATTTTCTGTAGTCTTTCTGAGCAAATTGGGGAAAATGGATCATATGTATTGTTTATCAATTGCAAAATAAACATTTTAGTAGAGAATGGATGTCGCTAAGATGAACTTTGAAAGATACTACATCTTTTTGCATATGGATGTCATTTGTTCCATCAATTTTTTGATTGTCTCTTCCATTATGGCCTGTGAATGATGGGCTTATGTCACTTCCCTTTAGTCGCTACATTTTCTTGGCTTAGCAAAATTACAAATAAAATTTGGTTCATTGGGAATTGTGGATACCAAAATCACCAAAACGAGTAGAGTATTTGGTTACCTTGAAGCAAGCTTGATTTGTTGATCTTCATTATTTCTATTCAATTAGTAAAAGGGTATTTCCCTTTAGACTAAAGTTTATTGTAGTACTACTTATTAAAGAACATTTTTCACCTTACTATATGAAAAGTCCCAATGCTCCATCCATCATAAATGGTAATTTTTTAGATAAAAATGGTCACTAGGACTCTTTTTTACTGCGAGACCATGTCTGATTTGTCTATGATTTTAATGTGAACATAAAATGCTTGCTAGGACTCTTTATTTGAGCTAAAATTATTTTTGTACATTTGTTTGTAAATATGTCCTAAATGTGAATAATATCAATTTATAGGTGAACCAAATAGGGCGAGGGAAAGCAAACACTAGAACCCATTGCAAGTATATCATGTTTGATTAATTTTTTATTTATATTTTTAATGTGGCAAACGTAAGAACACACTATCATGTTTTTGTAATTGAATTTTACTGATTGTGTATTCTAACCTTGGAGATCTTTTCAATTGACAAGAACATTAACTCAACTTTGTTCCAAGACATGTTGATGATGGTGAGAGTAGTCAAGACGTAACACCTAAAATTATTTAAAAATTAATTTGAGCTTTGTTAGTCGATTGTACTTAGTCATATGTTATGTTTGTAAGTGAAATAGAGCACATATATATATTAAAGCTCATAGAAGAGCTTCCCTTTTGTATTTTGTACTTT
This sequence comes from Dalbergia oliveri, assembly GCA_030441495.1. NCBI lineage: Eukaryota > Viridiplantae > Streptophyta > Magnoliopsida > Fabales > Fabaceae > Dalbergia > Dalbergia oliveri. The sequence goes on from JAMLFY010000010.1 coordinate 5,938,350, forward strand.
GTATTAAATGAATGTTTTGGTTTCTTTGTTATATATTTTAATAGAATTATGAATTAGTTATTACACGAATTAGTCGAACTTGTTATATATATCTAAGAAAGGTCCGCTAATCTATAAGTAATAGCTCCCAAGTCTGATGTCATGGCTTAAGATGATGTTGTACTTGGGAGGATGTTACATTATGGTATTAAGTACAGTTCATTCCTAGGACCTTGAGGAAAACTGACTATGCTTCCAAAGTGTAGATAAGCCATGCCTTGAATCTTGTTTATATGATAGGACATAGGGTTTAGATATGCATGATAGTCTAGTGGTGTTGTAGTTGGTTGCTATCACACTTAGCATAGTGTTGAGCCTGATTAACTCAATATCTTTGTTTGGTGTGTTCAGGAACTATGGAGACGTAGACGTACTAGGAACAGGGTGGTGAATTGGATCGACATGAGAAGTACTCTTTGGGAGATGGTCCATATGAGAGCACAAGCCGAAATGGCCAACTGATGATAGAAAGATTAAATTGGAATGCAAAGGAGCTAGAGTTTATGGCACTCAAGTGAGGATCCATGAGTGTAGCGAGTACACAAAATTTGATGAGCTTTGCCAATCTTCTACTATCTAATCATAATCTTGATGAAGCTTGGAGGTGCATGAAGTATGAAAAAGGTTTAGGAGGATATTGAAGCAGTCATGAGTCCTTTAGAGATCAAAGATTTTGCTACTCTAGTAAACGAGTGTGATTATAGAGGAATTTAATAGGAAGCTAGCAATTGCCAAATCTGCTAGGGACGATTCTAAGAGAGACTAGCACTGAAGATCAAGAATATGAGGATGCCTTCCCTAAAAGAAGCAGTTTCAACCTAATCTGCTAGGATAAACTACAACAACGGTCACCACGAGGCAAAATTGCCCGAAATGTGGGAGGAATCATGGGGCTAGACCATGCTTGGCTAGACAAATTGTGTGCTATCACTGCGAAAAACTAGGACACAAGATTTGGGAGTGCCCAAGAGATATCAAAAACCAAGTACAAAGCCACAACATCAGGTTTCAACCATAAGTGTTGAAGGACGTCACCACCCAACAATTTGACCTAAGGTAGGAACGTTTAGGATTCAAGTGTTGTCTTTTGTTTGCCTGTGTGTTAATCCTTGTTGAACTTATGAAATTGTCTTTTGAAATTGTTTTCAAATGAATTTTGAGGGCAAAATTCTTTTTAAGGTGGGTGGTAATGTAACACCCTAAAAATTATTTAAAAATTAATTTGAACTTTGTTAGTCGTAATTTCAAAAATCTAACAGTTTACAATGTGAAGGTGGCCCACCGAACCTGCAAAAAAAAATTTTTGGCCAGGGTAATAGTAACCTTGCGGGCCCATCTGCTAGCCAGGACAGCCCAAACCTAAATTCGTGAAGAAAATGCCCGACTGAGAAAAGAGAGGGTTGAAGTTAGAAATAGTTAGTAATAAAGATTTTATACTTGGAATTAATTTTCAGGCTATGTTTGATTACTTGAGTATGGTGTTTCACCCGTTTGGTAAAATTTCTGTGAATTTCTAACATCGAAAGATAGTTTAATTCTTACAATTGGATAATGTTTATCTTTTTAGCTAAGTGTAAGGCTAAGATTTAATCTTATAAAGTAAGATTAAATCCTAGCCATTCATTTCTTTTTTATTAGAAAGAATTACACTTGGACTACATAAATGCCTAAACCTAACCTAGATAAATACAAGGCCAACCAACCTTATCACTCCATCATCATCAATTTCGGCCATAACCACCAAGAACACCTCCTCCATTGTCTTGCTCACAAACCCTCATTCTTGCTTTCAAATCCCCAAAACATTAGCTCAAAATCACTAAAAAACCAAGATTCCTTTATAAAACTTATTCTATTCATCAAGATCTGTCAATTTAATCGATTGGAATTTTATTTCCTCACCATTTCTCACCTTGATATCTCACTTCCTCAATGCCTAAGGAAGGTTTGGGGCTTGGATGGGTGGCCTTGAAGTGAAGGAATCAAGCTTGGATCATCTTGGAGCCAAGGATCCACTAAGTGACTAAGAGTAGGGATTTTAAACCTCTTTTACTTCAAATCTGTTTTTATGATTTTCTTACTTATTTGGCTGAATATTTTTAGTTTTATTTAGTGATAATATATGGATATTGATGTATTTGCATGGGTGGAGTGGTTTGGTGTTGTAGAAAAATCATTTTTGTCAAAAGGAGTTTTAGTCTATGCTGCTGGATTTTTGGTTTTTCTGGAGTGATTGTTCATGAATTTTCTAGTGTAATTGTGGGTATTTTTGTGAGTTAGAAAAAATATATATTGAAACTAACATCCTAGGATAGTTCCATGAATTTCCTTGAGCCTTGATTTGGACTTCTAGTGTCTTAAAAAAAATCAAGAACCAAGATAGTAACTATGCTGTCGGATTATTGGAACTGAAGCTGCAAATTTGTCTAATTTTTCTACCATAGCAAATGATTGATTTTTCTTTTGAAATTTTTATTGAGTTAATAACATCTTGAAGTGTAACTATGATTTTTACTTTGAGTTAATTCAATCATTTTCTAGGGATAAAAATTATGCATTTCGGGTTTTGAGCTAGGTTAAGGGTTCCTGAGCACCCAAATTGTTTAATTTTTTTAACATACTTAGAGAATTCTTTTTCCTCTAGAATTTTTACATGATCTTTTGGACACATTGCAGTGTCTTGGGTAATTTTTATAGTCTTTGAATTGATTGTTTGATGGAAAAATAAATTTGTTCTACAAAGGTATGAAATCTCCCATTGTGCTGGAAATGCACAAATCTTTGAATTGATGAACTAATGGCATTTTTGGTTCTAGTATGACATGAATACTTGATGTTATTTGGCTATGTGACTTGTGACATATAAATGCATGCTAGAGGAAGTAAAGAGTGGTTTATGAGGCATGATTGAAATTTCATTGTGAATGAAATGCCTACATGTGCTTTATGCATGCATTTGAAAAAGGAAAAGAGAATGTATAAACTTAAATTGTGCATGTTCTGACATATGGATAAAACAAAAACAAGACTTAGGTTGAATGAGGGGAAGGAAATAGAAAAGAGGAACTTCCCCAAATTTATTTTGAGTCGGTAGACGTTATACGGCTAGGAATAGATTGTGTGATTTAGAAATAGAAAAAAATAAAGTTTGATAATCACGTATAGGAATGAGCTCAGTCCTTAAAGGTCTATTTCCCTTATGTGGCTTGATCCACTATAAATACCATTTGATATAAACTATCTATCGTGGAGTTGTTCACAACAAATACCCATTGGGTATAAGTTAAGTCTTTCTTATGTCAATGAAAAAAAATATGCTGATTTTATTTCTATAGCCATAGGTGAAACAGGTTTCTTTGGAATAATTTCACTACATTTGACATATACATAATCATATTGTATGTAACCTCTTGATTAGAGTTACTTATTCTGTGTTTAGGCTTCATGATATATGTGCATTAAGTAAGTGAATGCTAAAAGAAATCCACTTCGAAAAAATGATTTTTGAACTTTAAAATGAACTTTTGATAGATGTTGCATGCTTATATTTTCTTAATAAACTAAAGTGGCTAGGGCGATGACGATGGCATTATTATTGTGTAACTGGAGTTGCCTTACTAGAATTGTAGAACTCTCACCCCTATGTGTTTGTGTTTCCGTGTCGTCTCCAGGTTGATCAGAGAGAACAAGGAAGCTACTGATGAAGGAAATCAGATTTTAGGAGTTTAAGGCTGAAGCTTATATCGATTGTACTTAGTCATATGCTATGTTTATAAGTGTAATAGAGCATAGATATGTATTAAAGCTCATAGAAGAGCTTCCTTTTGTATTTTGTACTTTGTATTAAATGAATGTTTTGGTTTCTTTGTTATATATTTTAATAGAATTATGACTTAGTTATTACATGAATTAGCCAAACTTGTTATAGATATCTAAGAAGGTCTCTAATTATAAGTAACACTCCAACTGATGTCATGGCTTAAGGCTGATGTTGTACTTGGAAGGATGTTACAATACGCATAGAATAGCTCAAATATAATCTTGACAAAATTACCAAATTTGTCCTTCTAAAATTTTGCGTCAACCAAATTGGTTCCTATAAAAAATAAATTCTCAAATTGGTCTCTGCAAAATTGGCCAAATTAGTCCCTACAAAAAAAAAATCTCAAATTAGTCCATGCGAAAGTGAATTATCGAACAAGTTAGTCCTCTCACTTACTATCAGAGGGACTAATTTGGCCAATTCTTCAATTTTGTAGGGACCAATTTATTTGATTTGAAGTTTTTACAGGGACCAATTTGAAAAATTTATTTTTCAAGGACCAATTTGTTCAATTATTCAATTTTGTAGGGACCAATTTGAGAGTTTTTTTTTCCTACAAGGACCAATTTGTTGACGCAAAATTTTAGAGGGACCAAAATGAGTGTTTTTTCTATAATCTTTTGTATTTGTAAAATAAATTCTGCTCATGCAAGATTGGTTACTACAGAATGAAAGAAGTCATAGTACAGAGGAATTAAGTGATATTCATTTATCATCTACTAAACATGTGGATGAATGCAAAAGGAAGGATACCATTTATCATCAAATTCTTCCTTTGTCAGCCTGTCAAACAGCGCCTTCATTGCAGACTTTATCTTCTTATATGCCCCATACAAGCTAAGCTTCTTAGGGATTTTTCTCATTATATGCCATCAGCACCATCTATGATGAGTACTAGGCATCATTATCTCAATTGCTTTTCGCATAGCCTTACATTGATCTGTCACAATGGCATTAGGCGACTTTCCATACATGTATCTCACCCAATACTCAAAAAGCCACACAAAAAACTCAGGATATTCTGATGAGAGTAAACCACACCCAGCAGCATTTTGTCCATGGTGATTAACACCAACAAAAGTAGCAAAAGGCATTTCGTACTTATTTGTGAGATATGTTGTGTCAATTGTTACCACATCCCCAAATGATTCATACGTAGCCTTACTTCTCGCGTAGGCCCAAAACACATTTCTCACATGGAACTCATCATCAACATCTATATCAAACACAAAATTGTAGTTCTTTTCCTTCATTCTATGGAATAATTTAGCAAGGCTTTGACATCTCCTTCCTTGCCAATTGCATGTCTTTCCTTCTAATATAATTCCTGACATCCCGCTTATCAAATGTCAAATTCTCATACCCACCTGTAGCTTGGGAGATTGAAATGTCTTACTAATTCTCACCCCTGCATCATCGTTCACATTAATTGCTCTCTTTACATGCATGCTAATACTCTTGTTCATCCTAACTTCCTTACTTTTGTAGGACTAGATCATAAGAGTGGTCGAGAATAATTTTTTTATGCTCCATTGTCCATTTTCTATCTTCCCAGTGTAATCTTTGCATCACATTTTGTTGTACATGTTAGGAGTGTCTTTAATGTTGGTGGTATTTTGGACACACGAGTTCTTTCTCATAAGTATGCAAGAACCAAATAATATAATTTCCCATCAGCCCTCTTTTTGAATTTCTTATCTTCCATCCAAAGCCTTTTTTAGAAGCATATGTTTGATAAAATGTTTTAATCTTCTTCTATATTAAACTCCATTTCGACGGTTGGCTCCTTCAATTCTAAATTAATGTTTGAGCCATCAACATGACCTTCAACATCAATATTGATAGTTATATTGTGACTGCTTGCTTCCTCCATATACTTCACCTTCCAAAATATATATACTAAGCTTGTGCGGAAGAGAAATGCATAAAAGGTACCAATAAGAATAGATAACATATTGGAGGTTGAGTAATACAGTTAAGAAAATACATGCATAAATAGGTCATAAATAAGAAATATTAATATGTGTGAGTGATATTAAAAAACATCATATAGTTCTTGCAATAGCTAAATTACATATATCAACTTTGCAATCAATTTTTTATTTGACATTTCAACTCATATTATTTCGCTTTATCTCTACTTTCAGTGATTGACATTTTATTCTTTTCTAAAATAACGAAACTTAAAATTAACACATATAAGATTACAAAGCTTGGAGTAAAGGATGATATTTCTTAAGCAGAAAACTAGACACTATATATAACAACATCTTCCTATTAGACCAAAATAGCCTAATTGCATTGCTAATTGATTAAGGAAATCCGTTGCATCATGCAGGTAAAGCCACAATGGCAAGGTGACTTCAGATTTTTACTACACTTAGTTGGTAATTAGCTCACAACTACTAATAACTTTAGCTCAAAAGGTTGGTAACTTCCTTAGATTGTTAGTAATTCTTCATAAATTGTTAATCGTCATAGAGTTACGACTCCTAATAACTTTGGATCAAATAGCTAGTAAACAACTTCTCATACCACAAATTATTGAATAGAGCCAAATATCAATTGATTGCGATTGATGATAATCTGAACAATGAACGTGAGTCATCCAACACCATAGTTGATGAACCACAAAAGGGTCATTTTTTAGCAAAATATATTAGCACTTGACTTAAATTTAGCAAACAAGAAAGCCTAAATACCTTATTTCTATTCAACTTTGATGTGGAACAAGGTCGTAGCTAATGAAAAAGAAAAGTGCAAGAGTGAGTTCAACCAAGAGGACTATAGAAGTCCTGTCACATGTATACACACTGATTATGCTATCAAAATATAATCAACCCATCAATAAGAAGGTAAAAAAATAGAGCATAAACAATGTAGCCTCAACAACTAATCAATCTTGTACACAAGAGAACCAAAAATAAATAAACAAATAAACATAATAAGACATGAAGAATTGATTCTAGTATAATTGGCAATACACACTCTTTTGGCTAATGACATACACGAGTACTTAAATAAAGATATACCCTAAGCCCTAAACAATTATTAAGACATGTTAGGCATGCTCAAACAATGATGCCAGGACAAGTGACATAAACTCTTTTCAATGTAGGCTAGTTCAGGCATTACCTCAAATAAAACGGATCTAAATAACATTTTTTGAAACAACAAAACTCTCAAAAGTTGCTCTTAATTGCTCTCTAGTTGAACATGTAGTATGTCATTTTCATGTGCTTGTAAATGGCCCATCAAGAGCAGACACAAAAGGTAAAAGAGCTAAAATGCCTTAGTCTGGAATTTGTCATCGAACTAATGTATATGAGGACAAACAAATAGAACAAGGGGTATATTTTAGATAACAATTTGATCCTAGACATTATTATTGCTATAAATTTTTTTTTGACAAACTACAAAGCACAGACAAAAATTACCTAGGAATCAATAAGAACATATCTGTCATTCTTCTTTGAACTCATGTAGAAAATCAACGGTGAAGTTTAAAGCTCTTAGTGCGAACAAGTAATAAACATCACAAGCATAAAATCTTTTTTCCTTTCATTGTTGGTACAATTATTGTTATTTTTAATCAATGCCAAAGTCACATGATTTGTCTGGCCAAATCAAAAGTATGGGTGCATATAAAATTTGGTTAAGGATATGTACTAGGAGAGGATAAGGCTCCTGGTGGAGGACGGCTCACAAACTTGCGGATGGGAGGACATCACGGCCTTGCGGTGGCTGCGTTGCAAACTTATCGTGGTTCCATTGCAAACTTGCTGGCTCCGTTGTGAACTTGGAGTTGCTCCATTGAGACCCACCTTCAATCACGGTATTTTCCATCCACGATACCTCCTGCTTCCATTGTCGTAGCTTCACGGAGACCCCTCTCAAGGTCGTGGTGCTTTCCATCGAGGATCCTCGCCCCTGCCTCTTAGCTTCAGATATCCGGCTTTCACTGTCATGGTGCTTTTCTTCGAGGATCCCCGCCTCCATTGTGGTAGCTTTCATTAGGTGTGGTGGATGAAGAAGCTTGTGTTGAGTGTGGTGGATGAAGAAGTGAGTGTGAGAGAAATGAGTTGAGAGCTAGGTGAGAGAAGGTGAAAGCTGAGCTAAGTTCTTTGCGCCTTCACGCACGCCTTATTCCTTTTCTTTTTTTGGAATTTTCTTTTAGCTTGCTTCACCATGTTGCCTCCCTACTGTCTATAATAGGCTCCTTGCACAGGTGTATGTGTCACGTACGCACGTCCAACCTGTATGTCAAAATAACGGGACTCTAACATCAATGATGATTGGGTCACGCATTAGGTTTTGTAAAATTAGACCCAATGACTCGATAACCCAACCTGACCCAAACCATTATTTTTTAAAATGAAAAATATCGCTCTAATACTTACTCTATATTTCATGGCCCAATTTCATGGGAGTACCTACTATGTCATATTTTTTAGTTAGTTTTGCAACGGATTCATCTAATTATAGTTTAGTGTATATAAATATATATGATTATATGATGAATAAATCATACTTTAGTTATGTATGTTATTGCTACAGAGTAGTTATTTTTATATGAAATTTTAATAAAATATGCAGTCTTTAATTTATATTTTTTTTCCAATTTTTTCAATAATTTTATAGTATTTTGAATGATAACGGGAAAAAAAATTGGATAACCTAACTGAATGATTAGTTTAGTTGGTTCATTCAAGATTAACTAGAAAAATACTCAACCAACTAACGGATCAAAATTTATAGGTTCAAATTCTTTTTTCCCTCAAACTTGAATCAACACAACCCGATTACATCCTAAAATAATAATTTCTATTGAGTTTTATTTTTATGCCAATCAATTAATAGAATATCAGATGAAATATTATAGTAGATAATTATAATAATGGGTCTTTTTTTGGTTTCTTTATTCCATTGCCGAAAAATTAATAGTGGATAGTTATTTTCTATAATTTATCATTTTGATAAAATTCTATTAGTTAATAGTATAAAGTCATTTTATACTATCAATATGTAAAAATTAAATTTATTTTTTTTCTTTTGAAAGACTATATTTTTTTAAGTATATAAACGACAGAAATCATGCCACCAATCTCTTCTTAAGAAATATAAGTAATATAAGGTTGGTGAAACGGGAAACAAACATTATTTAGAGCGTAGGAGGTGCATGCCATGTGTTGATGTTATCAGTAAAGGTGGTGTGTCTTCAACTCTTGTTTTAGATTTATTGAATGTTGTCTTCAAACATTACCTAATTTCATTTTAAATTTTGATGAAGAACCCATATATCATGTTTAATAGGTTTAAATTTTAGAACCTTACTTAATGTACTCTTTTCATTTCTAAAATTATTGTCATCATGTTGAAATTTTTATTTTACTTTTTATTTGTATGTTTTAATAATTTTTAGGAAAAAATATATTTTAGCTCCTTAAACTATAAGTCATGTGCACTTTAATCATTAAATATTAAAAATATGCAAATAAAATCCCTTAAACTTTCACAAATATGCATTTTAGCCAAAGTTAAGTATATCATATCCTCTTAAATTTTGAAACATGTGAAAATTGACGCCTAAACTTTTCTAAATGTACATCCCAATACTCTATTTATTAAATTTGTGATATTGTTTATTAATAATTGATGAAAAAATTCAGAAGAGCCAATTTGCACATGATTGAAAGTTTAGAGGGTTAAGTGATGTTTCTTTCTTCCACAACCACCGCCTAAAGGAAGTGTCATTGAAGTAATTGCTAACGCATACTTATGCTTAGAATTTATCAATTACATTTACATGCACAATGCATAATGTTCAAATCTGAGTTGAACCCTCCAACTATCGTCATGATTGCCAAGTTATATAAATGGTTGGATCAGAATATAGTTTTAGATGCTGAGAGTCATTATTACACCTTGCCAAACAAGAATAGACATGTAAAGCACTTTGAAATGAAAAAAGAATAATAGATTTCATCAAATAACACAAATTGGTGGTAATTCTATGTTCAAGAAAATCTCATGGCAAAATGTTTCATTAAGTTAATGGGGCCAATTACGCCCAAACTCTTTTCTTTGGGAAATGTTTATGTCTTTATTTCATCTATCTTTGCCGCTAAAATGAAATCATTCATACTCAATCCACCTCCAAAATGTCAAACCATTTCAATTGTTATGTTTTAATTAAAATGAAAACTTAAAACCATCCAAATGCAACTAAAAAGCAATATCTCCAATAATATTGAATGTGGTGCCTAATTAAGAAGGGTACAAGTATATGGCTTACCAATGGAAGGTGTCCATAGTTTTGCTCTCACTTGATTTGATTGTTCCAAGTGAATATTTGGGAAATGGCCTTGGCCTCTGCAAACTTAAGATCCTTCAAGCAAACACAAAAATACTAGGAACAATGACTAATTATAAACTTGAGAGGTCAATTATTCCTAGTTCTTTCTTATATAGAAGAAGCTTTCCTTGGGCAAAAGTTTGGTGAAAATATCCTAATTGTTTATTCGTTTACACAAATTCTAAACAGAATCACCATTTTGCACATGATCTCTTAAGAAATGATGTCTAATTTCAATATGTTTAGTTTTAGAGTGCAAAATAGGATTTTTAGATAAATTAATTGCACTTGTGTTACCACATCTTATAGGAATATGGTCAAGTACTAAGCCATAGTTTGAAAGTTGTTATTTCATCTAAAGGATTTGAGCACAATAACTTCCTTGAAATATTCCGCTTCACCGTGGATAATGCTACACGTTTTATTTCTTACTATGCCAAGAAACTAATGCAGATCTAATCAAGTGACATGTTCCATTAGTACTTTTCCTATTGGTTTTCACCGGCAAAATTAGAATCAGAATATCCAATTAAACTCAAGGTGCCCTTAGGATACCACAAACCTATATTTATAGTGCCAATTAAATATCTCATAATCCTTTTGACAGCACTAAGATGTGATTCTTTAGGATTAGCCTGATATCTAGCACATAAATAAACACTAAACATTATATCAGGTCCACTAGCAAATAAATAAAGGAAGGATCCAATCATACCTCTGTATTTTTTATGTCAACTGACTTGCCTCCTTTATCTTTGTCCAAGTAACAAGCATTGCTCATGGGAGTAGCAATCTCCTTTGCATTATCCATTCCAAACCTTTTAATCAACTCCTTGCAGTATTTTGATTGATAGATAAATATGTCATCTTTGGTTTGCTTGAGTTGGAGTCCAAGAAAGAAATTTAATTCACCCATCATTGACATCTCGAACCCACTTTGCATGATTTTAGAGAAATCCTTGCACAAAGATTCATTAGTGGCATCAAAAATAATATCATCTACTTATATTTGTATCAAGAGTATATCATATTCCTTTCTTTTTAATGAAGAGTGTAGTGTCAACTTTCCCTCTTGAAAAATATCTTTCTAAAAAAATTTACTCAGCCTTCATATCAAGCCCTAGGGCATGCTTTAAACCATATAAAGCCTTTTTCAAAGATATGTAGAAAATGCTAACTAGAGGTCAAGTTGGACAGGATAAGAATATCATCAACCTTGTTCTTGACATTTTACACTTGATTCAAAACTCCAATGCACAAAACCATACTCAAAGAGACAAGTCAAACGTAAAGGTGTAATTACAATTTATTCTAAAATTAATGCAAAATTCAATCATTCTATTTAAATCACACAATGAGGAGTAAATCAAAATTCTTATTAATTGCATTAATAACTCAGTAAAACTCATATACAAAGCTAAGGTTTGGTAGCAAGATAAGTGGCATAAATGCTCCTTATCAAATTCCTTCACACTTAAGCTTTCACATGCCCTCATGTGAAACTAAGATCAAACCAAGGCATGGATGAGAAACAGCATAGAAGGATTACATTAGACTCCTAAAACTAAAAAATGCATGATGCATGAAAATAATTGATAATACACAATCCAATGAACCTAGAAGCATATAGTAAGCTTTCACACTAACAATCAAGAGAATTGTAACAAGTCAGGCATGAACAAGAACATAGCATATAGAGTAGAATTCACATAGGATGCATGGATCAAGTACAAAAATCCTCCCAAGGCCAATGTTTGCCACTCATTCACTCAAGTGTTTTGGGTTATGATGTACACTCAATCATCTCACTTGAAAATGCATTACCATAAGCTTGCTACGGTCTCATTCTCCATTTTGTCGCATACACATGTATACAAATCAAGATGACTTACCTTTGATTGTAATTGGGCATAGGTGAAGGTGGATAAATATATAGGTCAATGAGCTAAACCTCAAGTCAAAGGAGAGCAAATGCATACACCAAGAACACAAGTGCCAAAGGGTACACTTTGTCCAAATTAACACAATTATAAGCCTTTCTTTTACAATGTGACACACCTTAACCAAATTTTTTTAGAAATTTTTTTTAATTAATTTTTGTTTTCAATCAACCTTGCTTTTTTTTCTTGGTATGCCACTTGCTGAATTTTGAGCACACATTATTCCTTCTTCACACTTAAGTTGGGGCATGTCTTCATGTTCTCCCCACATTTATGCTCAAGCACAAATAAGAATTTGCACAAATGCTCTCATAAGCCTAAGGGTTAGGAATTTTCATGGTTTTTCACTTTTAGCTAAGGATATGCTAAAACAAAAGAATGAGCAGTAAGGCTCAAGGGGATTAAACAATGGTAACATGCAAAGGTTGGCTATATGGGCAAGTAGCTAAAAAACAAGAAAAATGCCTCAATCATATTCAAGCATACACATGAAAACATATCTTCAAACAAGACCCTAAGTAAGTTCTATAATGCAAATCTAAAGAGGGAAATACACATGAACAAATAAGCATGACACATGATAGTTCAATCAAAGAGGCTAAGATCTCATAAGTAAAAATGCATGTACTCAATCCAAACAACACATTGAATCCACCAAGCATGCAATACAAAATAAAGTTAATGCCAAGCATGTCAATATAGTGCATGTGACCTTTAAGGTGCCAAAGGGATGATGTAAAACACAAACAAAATAAATATGATGCAAGAATTAAAACTAAAAATGAAAGAAAAAATAATAAAATAAAATGCAAAAAATTAAAAGGGAAAGGTAAAGAAAAATGTCACAATGGGTTGTCTCCTATCCAATGTAACATCCTCCCAAATACAACATCATTCTTAAGTCATGATATCATACTCGAAGAGTAGTTATGTATAACTTAGCAGACCTTTCTTAAATATCTATAGCAACTTGATTAACATGTGTAATAACTAAGCGTAATTCTATTGAAAAATACATAATAAAGAAACACAATATTTATTGAATACATAGTTAAGTACAAAAAGAAACTCTTCTATGAGCTTGAATACACCTCTTCTCTAATATAGTTGCATACATATCTATTACACTGAATATAACATAAGAAAAACATTAACTACTACACTATTGCAGTCCTTAGTCCTTATACGTAGGCATTAAAGTCCTCTGGCTTAATCCTAGAGACGACATGGAAACACAAACACATAGGGGTGAGAATTGTACAATTCTCAGTATGGTAACTCCTCGTTACACAATAATAATGCCATCGTCATCGTCCAGCCATTTCGGCTTATCAAGAAAATGTGAGCATGTCACATTTATCAAAGGTTCATTTTAAAATTCAAAAACCATCTTTTAAAGTGGATTTCTTTTAGCATTCACTCACTTAATGCACATATCTTATGAAGCCCAAACACATAATAAATAACTTTAATCAAGAGATTACATATGATGTGATTATGCACATGTCAAATGCAGTGAAAGTACTCCAAAGGAACCTGTTTTCACTTATGGCCATAGAATTAAAATAGTGCATTTTTTTCTTTTCATTGACATAGGAAAAACTTAGTTTATACCCAACGGGTATTTGCTATGGACAACTCCATAATAGATAATTTATACTAAATGGTATTTATAGTGGATCACACCACACAAGGAAAATAGACTATTTATCAGGATGAGCTCATTCCTATACGTGATCATCGAACTTCATTTTTTTCCATTTCAGAATCACACACAAATCTATTCCTAGCTGATACGTCTCCTGACTAAAATATTTAGGGAAGTTTCTCTTTTTTATTTCTTTCCCCTCATTCAACCTAAGGCTTATTTCTGTTTTGTCCATATGTCAGAACATGCACAATTTAAGTTTATACATTCTATTTTCCTTTTCCAAATGCATGCATAAAGTACATGTAGGCATTTCATTCACAATGAAATTTCAATCATGCCTCATAAACCACTCTTCACTTCCTTTAGCCTACATTTATATGTCACAAGTCACATGGCCAAATATGTAACATCAAGTATTCATGTCATATTAGAACCAAAATGCCATTGTTTCATCAATTCAAAGCATTGTTGCATTTCCAGCATAATGGCAGATTTCACACCTTTGTATCACAATTTAAGTTGCCCATCAAACAATCAATTCAGAGGCTATAAAAATTACCTAAGACACTTCAATGTGTTCACAAGGTTGCATAAAAATTTCAGAGCAAAAATAGTTCTCTAACTAGGTTAAAAAAATTAAACAATTTCAATGCTTAGGAACCCCTAACTTCAGTTAGAACCCGAAATACATAATTTTTAGCCCTAGCAAATGATTGAATCAATTCAAAGTTGTACTTGTTAATAACCTGTAAAAATTTCAAGTGGTAATTCAATCATTTGCTATGATAATAAAATCGGTAAAATTTATAGCTTCAGTTCCAATAATTAGGCAGTACATAGTTCGCTTGGGTTTCTAATTTTTTTAAAGTATTAGGAGTGCAAATTAGAGCCCAAGAAAATTTGTGGAACTAGCCTAGGATGTTCGCTTCAACATATATTTTTCTAGCTCATGAAAATACCCACAAATATATCAGAAAATTCGTGAACCATTATTGCCAGGAGGAAACCGAAAATCCAAGCATAGAGCAAAACCCCTTTTGACAAAAATGATTTTTAAAATCATCCAAACACTCCACCAAAATTCATACATCAATATCAACATATTATCAACCAATATAGCAAAAAAGTTTGGACCAAGATCAATTAGAAATGTTAAGAATAAATTTGAGAAGAAAAGGCCAAAGAAAACCCTACTTTTAGTGACTTAATGGCTCCTTGGCCCCAAGGTACTTTAAGATTGTCTTCTTGCTCCCCAAAGCTCCCCAATCAACCCAAACTCCTTCTTAACTCAGTGAGGATGGGCAGGAAGGTAAGGTTTGGTGAGGATGGAGATTTCAATTGGTTAGATTTGTAAAGATTAAAGTGTAGAACAAGTTTTGTAAAGGAATTTTGAAGCTTTAACAACTCTAACTTAGGGTTTTTGGGATTAGAATTCAAAGTGAAGCTCAAGAAGATGAAGATGGTGCTGGTGCTTCTTTCCCTTGCTGGCCAAATTGCTTGATGGCTTATTGGAGAAGATATGAATTTATATTTATCCTAACTTGACTTTACTTTATGTTACATAAATACATGTCTTGTTAAAAGAATAAAATAGAAAGGATGGTTAAGATTTAATCTTAGAATCCAATATTAAATCTTGGCTTTCCACATGCCCCAAGTGGATAAACATTATCCATTTGTGGTGATTAAATCACTTTTCCGTGTTAGAAACCGCACATCGAAATTTCACTGAACGAATAAACACCATACCCGATTAAACCGATATTATTCTAAAATTTAATTCTAAGTATAAAACTTTCACTTCCACTTATTGCTAACCTTATTCCCATGTTTTCTTAATTTGGGCACCTCTTGTTGAATCTATGTTTCCGCTGTTTTGTCTGGGGCTCTGGCCTACAAGGTTACTATTTATCCTTAAAAATGTATATATTTTTTTACACATTTGTTAGGCCATCCTCATCATTGCTCAATTCTAATTTTTGAAATTACGACTAATAAAGCTCAAATTAATTTTTAAATAATTTTTAGGGTGTTACACTTAGTACTTTGTTTTAACGGGTTATAGGAAAAATGACTTGACTTAGAAACGGAGCAAAAACACTTGGAAAGGAAAATGAACCAACTATTTACAAACAAATTACTTGTTTATCTCTTGGTTTGCCCACAAGATGTTTTTGGGTAAAAGATGGTAATGAAAATAATTTCTCAGCTTCTGGAAGAAAGATAGTGGCCAAAGATGATAATAGGGAATAAGCTCTCATTCTTTGCTCCATTGCTGCCGAAATGGATTTTAAAATAGTTTTAGCCATGAATTTTATTTTTTTTTATTATCTCCGCTTTATAGGTTGTTTGAAGCATACGCCTATTCCATCCTTCATCTAATGTAGGAAGTGGAGATGGCCAGTGATGCATCGCACCTGTCTTGCCGAGTTGTTCTTGACCTTCCTTTTTCAATTTTTTATTTTTATTTTTAATTTTTAATGAAACTGGCATGCCACCGTTGCCCTTTTATTTTTTTATTTTTAATTGTATTGCCCATCAATCCAGTTTGTATATTGTTTGCATAGGGCTTTAGAATCTTTAATGTACGATGCCATGACTTTTCTCTGGACTATTTTTTTTTTCAAACAAATGGAAATGGGCTGAAATAAATGGGTTGGGCCTTTTTTTTATGGATAGAAATGTGAACAACATCTGGCTTGTAACCAAAAAGGTACCCTTAGGCTAGGCTCTGTAAACAGATGCTTATTTTGGACAAACAACCAAGGAATAATGAATTGGATTCTCTTTTTTTTGTTTATAATTTTTGGAACAATCAGTAAGTTTGGGTGCATTTGCTTTGTTGTTTTCAATTTTCAGTTTTCAGATTTGTGAAGGAAAACTTGAAAACTGAAAATTGAAATTTTGAGTTTTCAATTTTTTAGCTTTTCCTTTACAAATCTTGAAAAATTGAAACTCTAAAAATAAAAAGCAAAATTAGCACCCTTGAATTCTTCTTTTTTTTTCACATTTTTCCCTAAAGAAATGAATGAAGAAATTGTAAATTAGATATCATAAAATATGCAAATTTCTAATTTTTTTTATTTAATGGAATTTACAAATTGTGTTCACAATACATATAGAATTAAAAGTTATCTTAAGACCCTAGGCATGACTAACAGAGTATTAAATTTAATAGATCTTATTGAAAATGATCCAGGACCTAATCTAGCATTAAGAGCTCAATTATACGAAATGTTTCATACTATAGAACTTTATATTAATCAATGATATTTAGACTATTTAAGTCGTTGTTAAATGTATCTTTTATATTCATTAAGGTTAAGATTAAAGCTTCTTAATCATCTTTGTAAGTTTTATAAGAAATATTTGATTTAGAAAGAAGAGAACAAAATTATCCGACTATTATGAGAATAAATCACTTATATCTTAGACTTTGTACTATAGAATATAGAATCAAGATTCTTAAAGAAGATTTACAAGTTTTAGCTGTGTAATTATTCTATAATTTTAACATTTTACTTAATCTCTCCATGACTATCCTCAGGTTATATATTTATTTTAGAGGAATGATACGTGACTATCTTTATACCTACACCAAATACTTACACCAAGCTAGATGACAAAATAAATATATGGGGATTGTATAACTACTGGAGGTGCAAAGTGAGAAGGAAAGAAGAAAGAACAAGCAACGCCCTTCCTTCTTCACAACCTGTTCTTCTCTCACCCAAAAGTTTTCATTTTCTCTCTTTCTCATGTTTCTCTTCGTTCTTCATCGTTCAGGAAGAAGAAGAAGAAGGGGAATCAAGATCTATTGGTAATGCATAAAACTAATCCTAACGGATAAAACTTATCTCATTTCATTTGATTTCTCATGTGTTTGTGGTTTATGTCTCAAGAAATGGATGTTTTTTTTTCCAAGTTTTAGCAACAAAACAAATTGAAAATGACTTTGCTAAAAGCTGAGATTTGCTATTATTGTTAAAAAAATGGAGTAGAAAAATTGTAAATACGTGATACAAAAAGTTGAAAATCAGTATGTAAAAAGTTGTAAATCATTGCACAAAATGTTGTAAACCAGTAGCAAAATATTGTAAATCAATTGATGATACATACTAAAAGGGTTGTTAAAACTGGAATTGAAAAATTGTAAATGCTTGTTACGAAATATTGTAAACCATATACAAAAAGTTGTAAACCATTGCACAAAAGTTGTATATTGATTGTATGTTTTCACATATTCAAACTCTTAAATAGTATTTATATTAAACTATAAAACTTTAAAAAAACAACAATCTCGTTACTAAATAAATAAACATAATTGTCATTATTAGACTAATTAACATAACACTCTCGATTAAAATTAAATTTTACAAACAAATAAAAATTAAATTTTATTAGTATATTATTTAGTTTTATTTTATATTCATACAATTATGAATTTTATTAATACAATATTATTGGTACAGTTTTAAAATTTTTAAATTTCCTATTTGATCTAATTTTAAAATCTTTAAACTTAGATTATGTCTTTAAAAATGACGTTATTACGTGAAAATATATATAAATGATCTTACTTTTTCATAATAAATTAAATTAGTACGGATAAGACTAATAAATATATTGCTAATGACTAAAATTTAATTTTATTAAAATTTAATTTTATTATTATATTTAGGTCTATTTTATATTTATAAAATTATGAAAACATAGAGTCCTCAATTAGTTTACAACATTTTGTCCTGGTTTACAACTTTTGTGCAATGATTTACAACTTTTGTATATGGTTTACAACATTTCGTAACACGCATACTAATAATGAAAAACTGAAGTTGAAAAATTGTAAATACGTGTTATGAAATATTGTAAACCAGTATACAAAAAGTTGTAAACTATTGCACAAAAAGTTGTAAACGAGTAGCAAAATGTTATAAACCAATTGACACTATGCTTTAATAATTTTATAAATAAAATAGACCTAAATATAATAATAAAATTAAATTTTAGTCATTAGCAATATATTTATTAGTCTTATTTGGTGTTTAATTTGATTTATTGTGAAAAAGTAAGATCATTTATATATATATATATATATATATATATATATATATATATATATATATATATATATATATATATATATATATTCATATGTACATATAACATCATTCTTAAAGACATAATCTAAATTTAAAGATTTTAAAATTAGATCAAATAGGAAATTTAAAAATTTTAAAACTGTACTAATAATATTGTAGTAATAAAATTCATAATTGTATGAATATAAAATAGAACTAAATAATATACTAAGAAAATTTAATTTTTATTTATTTGTAAAATTTAATTTTAATCGAAAATGTTATGTTAATTAGTCTAATAATGACAATTATGTTTATTTATTTAGTAATGAGATTGTTGTGTTTGCTAAATTTAGTTTGTTTACATAATCAAATATTTTTTTTAAAGTTTTATAGTTTAATATAAATATTATTTAAGAGTTTGAATAAGTGAAAACATAAAATCCTCAATTGGTTTACATTTTTACCTGGTTTATAACTTTTGTGTAATGATTTATAACTTTTTGTATACTAATTTATAACATTTCGTCACACGCATGCTAATCAGGTTGTTGAAACCAAGTTAAAAAATTGTAAATGCGTGTTACGAAATATTGTAACCAGGATGTAAAAAGTTGTAAACTATTGAACAAAAAGTTATAAACTTGGAGCAAAATATTATAAACCAATTGAGGACACTATGTTTTCATAATTTTATAAATATAAAATAGACCCAAATATAATAATAAAATTAAATTTTAGTCATTAGCAATATATTTATTCGTCTTATTTGGTGCTTAATTTGATTTGTTAAGGGAAAAAAATTAAGATCATTTAGATATGTTCACATGTACATATAACGTCATTCTTAAATACATAATCTAAGTTTAAAGATTTTAAAATTAGATCAAATAGGAAATTTAAAAATTTTAAAACTTTAATAATAATATTGTATCAATAAAATTCATAATTGTATGAATATAAAATAGAACTAAATAGTATACTAATAAAATTTATTTATTTTTATTTGTAAAATTTAATTTTAATCAGAGTGTTATGTTAATTAGTCTAAATATGACAATTATGTTTATTTATTTAGTAATGAGATTATTGTATTTACTAAATTTAGTTTGGTTTACATAATCAAATATTTTTAAAAGTTCTATAGTTTAATAGAAATACTATTTAAGAGTTTGAATAGGTAAAAATATAGAATCCTCAATTGGTTTACAATATTTTCCTTGGTTTACAACTTTTTGTCCAATAATTTACAACTTTTTGCATCCTGGTTACAACATTTCGTAATACGCATTTACAATGTTTCAATTCTAGTTTTCAACAACCTGTTTAATATGTGTTCTAATTGGTTTACAACTTTTGTTACGGTTTATAACTTTTACCTCCTGATTTACAATATTTTTTATATTGGTTTAACTTTCATAACACGTATTTATAATTTTTTAACTCTAGTTTCCAACAATAACACCAAATTTAGCTTTTGTAGAGCTTTCTAGCTTGTTTTGTTGCTAAAAAAAAAATAAAAAAAAATCATCCATGTCTGGGATATAAACCATAAACAAATGAAAAATAAAATGAAATGAGCTAGTCTTTGTGTAATATTAGTTTTGTGTGCTATAGATTTTTAATTCTTCTCCTTTTCTTCGTGTAAACGATATAAATGATGAAGAACTAAAGAGAAGTCTGATAAAGAGAGAGAATGGAAGCTTTTGGTAGGTGCGCGAGAAAAATAAAGGAGAAGGAATGTTACTTTTTCTTTTTTCTTCTTCTCTTTCACTTTTCTGCATTTATACCGTCTCCATACTCTAATTTTATTATCTAGTGAGATGTAAGTATTTGGTGTAAGTTTAGTGGCAGACGTGTGTCATTTCTCTATATTTTAGGCCTTATCTTACTACCTCACCGCATGCGTGCCAAACAGCCATATAGACTTGGTGAGGAGCACTGAAGAGCAGCCGATTGTTCGTATTGTAGACTGTCTCGATAAAGGATAGGATAGGGCCTTCCATCGAAACTCTGACACCGCCAATATCAGTTGGGTAGTTCAAATCAGCCAAAGGTTCAATGGCTTCAACTCTGTTCCCTGGCCCCTCAGTTTGTTCTTCGTCTTCTTCTATGTTTTCTACGTCCGTGAAATTCTCCATAAACCGGAATAACGTTTCTCCCATTCACTAAAGGCAAAACCCCTCTTCTACTCTTCATCCTCCTTCTCCGCACACAAGGCGCTTCAATGTCATTGCCATGGCTCCCCCTAAACCCGGTGGAAAGCCCAAGAAAGGTAAGTTTGATTTTTCAATTTCTACTTGAAGAAGTCCTTGTTCTAAGTTGCAGCTCTTTCGTTCCATTGACTGTTGTTCCAGTGGTCGGGGTCATAAAACTGGCTCTTGAAGCTGGGAAGGCAACACCTGCTCCTCCCGTTGGGCCTGCTCTTGGTTCCAAGGGTGTCAATATAATGGCTTTCTGTAAGGATTACAATGCCAGGACCGCCGACAAGCCCGGTTATGTCATTCCTGTGGAAATTACAGTCTACGATGTGCGTTCTTTGCGCTTAATTTCCTGTGATTTTTCCCTCATAAAATATCATTTCTTTTTACTCTTTTTATATTTTCCTTCCGCAGGATAAAAGCTTCACTTTCATATTGAAGACCCCACCTGCTTCTGTTCTGTTGCTTAAGGCCGCCGGTATGTTCTGTTGTACTTATTGCCTCCAAGCTGTTTGATGTTATGTTATCCTCAGGATTATTGCAAGTATAGCTTGTTTGATCGTATTTTTTCGGCTTAAATGAGTATGTGACTAAGGTTTGGTTTGATATTGATGTAGCTTTTTCGGAGTTGCTGAACTTTTTGTACTCTCCAAATACTACTCTTAACACATAGTGATATTATTTGGTAAAATAATAGAGAAGTTGGTTTAATAAGGAGAAGCTAGAAAAGTAGTGTTTGTTAAATATACTCCCTTCGGTCCATAATATAAATCATTTTTTGATTTTTTGTAGTCCAAAATATAAGTCATTTTCACACTTCAAAAAGCATTAATTACTTTTTGCCAATTTTATCCCCATATTTATAATGAATGAGAATGAATGGATGTGAGTATGATTATTTAATGAAGAGATAATTTATAACGATAAAGGTTATTTTCATCTTTTACTGTTATTTTTTTGAAAGATCAATGAAATTCAATTATTACCTTAATTTCCGTACATAACTTTAAACGACTTATATTATGGACCGGAGGAAGATATTGTTGCTCTTAAAATCCAAAATGACTACTATGGATATAGATATTAGAGAGAATAATTTCTATTTTTGTTGTCATCAAATAGAGTACGGTCATATTAGTTTTTTAAGTTTTAAAGAGCACAACTAGCTCTGAAAAACATCTTGTGAGGTGTTCTCAAAAGCACTATTGACTTTTAAATGTTAGGAGCAAAAGCACATCCCTTTTTTTTGGTTTATTAAACAAAAAAAATTAGCTTATTGTTTTTTAAGCAAGAACTCCCCCTTAGAGTACATCATCAAAACAAGCCTAAGAATCACTGAATCTTGAGATGTGGGGTTGTGTATTATTCAAGTCAACTTGATGGTGAGATGCTTTGATTTCATAATCTTGTTTGTGATCTTGAAAAAAAATAGGTAGGTATCCATAACAATATTAGAAATCGGGATAAATTTGAAGGATCAAAAGCATGAATAGTTTTATAAGCTGTATGTAGACTATGGGAAATACTTGCAAGGGTTACAGTCTAGATTATCTTCGTTAACTGAACAATTTTCGAAAGAATAGTCTAGCTTTGGTAGAGATCATACAAATAAATTCAACTAGCAGTTTGACCTGTCAAAGATACATGCAACATCAGTTTAGTCCATAAAGATTTTTTATTCAATTTAATATTTGAAAAATACATGTGACATCATGTTAATCTTTAAAATAGTTTTTATATCAATTTAGTCTCTAAAAGGAACATGTGATATAACTTTGGTACATCTATTTGATCCCTTTTTTTCTATAAGCTCTTGAACTTATTTGATGTCACATGCATATTTTAGAAATCAAAGTGATGACACATATCTTTTGGAGACTACACTAATATAAAAAATATTTAGGGATTGCTACCACCAAAAATTAGTTAGTGCGATGCATGAGGTTGGGCATGAAAGTCTTAGTTATAGGTTTTGGGTCAAGACGTACGTGGGGCTTTTGTATATCCTAAGCCATACCCTGATTTGGTGGATAGAGTACCTTTTCTTTGTGGCTTTAGGGCCCCAGATTTCACTATATTCTTAGGAGAAGGTGGAAAATCTACAACTGAACATGTTAGTAGATTTATTGCTTAGTGTATAGAAGCAGGAGTGCAGGACATAGTGAATTTCTAAGGCTACAATTATTCCCTCTATCTTTAACCGGCCTTGCTTTCTTGTGGTATTCTACTTACCACCATGTGCGAAATTGGTTGGACATGGAATGGTATTTCATGATGGGTTTTACAAGCCACAACCAGAAGCATTATTCTTGGATATTTTGGGAGTCAAACAAGCAGTAAATGAATCTGTAGTGGATTTCATTGTAAGATTCAGGAAGATTTGAGGCAAATATGGTGTGCAACTTGCTAAGACTAAATGTACTTCCATTGCCGTGAACAACTTGCATCCACAACTTCGAGCTAATTGTGTCAGAGCATGGCGTTCTAAATCACTTGGCATGGAAGGCTTCCGGGGTTGAACAATTTATTCTAGAAAGGAAGCAGAGAAGGTCAAGTAAGATGGGAAGCAAGGGTCCACAACTAATCTCGTTGGTTGAATGTGAATCTGCAGAAGAGTTGTGTGAAGAGCAACTCTCTGTAGAAGGAGAAGTCATGGTAGCTGAGATTGTCCAAGGCAAACCATACTCTTGTCTAGCTTTGACCCTTGTAGGGGGAATGAGAAAATGAAGCCAGAACAAAAAGGGTTATACTTTTTTTATATCTCCAAGGCATATCGGAAATTTGACTTTCCGTAAAGATAAGTCGTTGAAGTCCCAAAAGGACAAAAGATTTTGTCAACCGAGGAGATGAAGAACAAGAAATACTTCAAGTGGCATAATATTGACACCCCTTATATCGTTAGTTGCTTGGTGTTCAAAAGCCCAATTCAGAAGGCTTTAAAAGAAGGACGATTCAAGTTAGCCAAAAAGAAAATGCCTAGCATGACACTAGACACTAATCCTTTTCTTGTGGCTGTTGTGAACTAGATCTCAGTTTCCTTGGATAGTCATATGGAAAAGAGCATGAATAAGTATGCACTAGTGGGAATGGTTCCAAGGTGTGGAAGCCAAAGTCTCATGGTAAAGGGTGATGCAAGCAGATCAATGAGTGTTAGGGATGGAAATAGGCCAGGCCGGCCTTTATAAATATTTGGCTTGAGCCCATCCTGGACCCTGCTAGAGGCTATTTCTTAAGCCTAGCCTTGCTTGAAGCTTGTTTAAAAGCCTGAAATTTAAAACAAAGTTTCAAATACCAATACGAAGTACAATATATATACAAATATGCAAATATAAATATAAATATATAAATATAACTAAAAATACAAACACGCAATTTGCTTAGCAAGCACATAATAAATGTTAAAACTTGCACTAAGAAAGCCTTAATAGTGGTTGGTTTGGTGGTAGAGTGGTGTGACAATTTGGTGAGAGGTCCTTGGTTTGATTCCTACCATGTGACTTTTATATAAGTGAACACTAGACATATATATATGTATAAAAGCTAACAGGCCCAAGCTAGCCTAACAAGCTCAACAGGTTGTGCTGCAAGCCTAGGCCTGGCCCATTAAGATATATAGGCATTTAAATAGGCTTGAGCTTGGCCTTAATTTTTAATAGGCTAGATCAGGTTAGGCCAACAGAGGCGAGGCCGCCTGGTGTGTTTCCACCGCTAATGAGTGTGTCTGCAGTGAAACAAGCACGAAGCCAAATGTGTTAGATGATAAGAAACTTGAGGGGGCAGCCAACTTCTGTGAAGCAAATTGTTTTTCATTGCTTCCAGTACCCTTTGCAAGTATAAAAATCTAGGGAGCCGAGTGGAAGGTATCAAGTGCATAATAGAGTTCCTCAAGTTTCAGAGCATGCTTTACCCAAGGATGGAAAGAGAGCTATAGAGATGAGCTTTGATAAAGGAGTGCCTACTTTAAAGATTACTGTGAGGAATGACAATGCTCCACCATGTAGCAGGATGATCAAGCTGAAAGTAGAAGTGCAGAAAGGGGATTGGTTTTTGAACAAGTATTGCAAAGACAAGGGATCCAAAAAAGATGTGGAGGAAGACAAACTAACCAATACTCAGAAGCCCAGATTGCAGAGGAAGAAAGCATTTCTAAAAGTGTAAGGGATGCTAAACATGCTGGAACAAGCTAAGGATGTCCAAAGTAAAGACGTGTAGAGCATAGAGAATGAAGAGCTGAAGATTGTTTTAAGTCGTTAAGACACTTTCTATAGAAGACCAGGAAAAGAATGATGATGGTTTGCGTTGGTAATCAGCGCCTATTTGCTAATTTCTAGGAGTTGATTATTTTGTTTATTCTGTCTTTATTTCAGTAATTGTACAGATTAGGATGATTGATTTTTTCCTTTCTTAGATAGTCAGCACCTGTGATTTATTTTCTATTTTAAGAGGAGATAGTTTCCTTGCTTATTTTAGGTATAGCATTTACTGTACAACTGTATCTTGGCCTATTTATTTGGCCATTGTTATTCATTCCAGAATTAAGTGAATACCATAATTCCGTAGTTTGTTTTTTGAAAATGTGATAAAATATATCTTGAAAGAGGATGATATGCAGACAGTAGCTGACAATGATGAGATGGGGCTTGCGGTTGTGATTGGAATCCTCCTATTAGAATTTGCTGTTGAAGGAGAACAATCATCATCTTTAGAAAGTGATGTATTAGTTCAGGAGTTTGGATGGATCACAATTGTAGATGGGAGAGATATAATTGAAACCAAGAGTATGCCAGATGTAGCAGATAAATAGGCAATGATGTTTAAGAAACCAGAATTGCCACACGACTTGAAACCTTTGTACATAATAGCTTAAATTGATGGTAAGCCAGTTTCTCGAGTGTTGATTGATGGAGGGCAATCATGAATGTTGTGCCCATCAGGATTGTTAGAAAGCTTGGAAAGTCAAAGGAGGATATGAAAGAAACCCAACATGAATATGACAAATTTCACACGAGGAAGCACTCCAGCAGTGGGGATCTATATTATGGAGTTACCAGTTGGGACAAAGACATCAAGCACTATGTTTTATATCGTCGATGCAAAGCCTAGATATTCTCTACTTTTGGGAAGTTACTAGATGCATACCAATGGCTTTGTTCCATCTACTCTTCACTAGTTGTTGATGTTTTGGAATAAAGGGAAGGTGGAGATAGTTTAAGCAGATCAGAGACCATTTGCTATAGATGTGAAGCCGGCAAAAGGTATGTATTATGATCCTAGCTGCAAGTCAATTTTGTTGGCAGAGGATAGATTTCTTGATTCTATTAAAGCATTAAACTTTACTGCAAAAGGATTTCAGGTTGAGATTTATGTTGATCTACGGTTTGGTTGGGAGTTGGTTGATGATGAGTCGTGAAGAGTTATTGAGAGATGTCTTGCAACAATTGATGACTGATTCTGCTAAGAATAGAATTGAAGAGTATGCTCACTAGAATGAGTTAGCCGAGAGAGACAATGAAGACAAAGCCATTGAAGTTGGAATTGAAGAGGAATTGCCATCCATAACTAAGGAGTTGCTGAGTTTTGAGGCTAAGGACCCATTAGTTGAAATCAATTTGGGCACTGAACAAGAATTGATATTGACTAAAACTAGTGGTCTCTGGGCAATTCAAATTAGGGAAAACTGGTTCAGTCAATCACAAAGTACAAAGACTGCTTTGCGTGGGACTACCATGAGATGTCAGGGTTTTCAGAGAATTAATTGAAGACAGATTACCCATCAAGAGGGTTATAAGCCATTTCGATACCCGTCAAGAAGGATAAATACAAAATTGATGCCGAAGATCAAACGGCAAATTGAAAGATTGTTGAGGGTAAGGTTTATTATGACGACTAGGTATGTTGAGTGGTTTTCAAATATTGTACTAGTTAAGAAAAATGGTCAGGTTAGGACTTGCATTGATTTTTTAACTTAGCAACTCTTAAAGATGAATATGTTATGCCCATTGTGGATATGTTGATTGATGTTGCAGCAAAAAATGGAATATTAACATTTATGGATGGTTATTCCTGACATAATCAAATCATTTTTTACTTAGGATGATATACATAAGACAACATTCTATTCCCTTGGTGCTATCGATATTTTTGAGTGGATGGTTATACCATTTGACTTGAAAATGTCGGACCTACATACAAAAGGCAATGGATGCTATCTTTCATGATAGGAAAAAGTATGGAAGTATATATCAATGACGTAGTTGTTTTATTAGCCGAATTCAAATGTAGCCTATTTAGATCAAGCATTCATAACCAGAGTTCTAACGTTGCTCAAACCACTTCAGAAAATCAGCATAGTAAAGACAGTTGGTGCAAGAGGTGGTCAAGGTAGCAAGAGCATGGCCTGGGCAACATTAAGGTAGGGCGCAGGTGAGGATGCAAAGTGTGACAACGATCAATGGTGTGGCCTAACTTGTGACAGTGATCACACTTGGGTTGGACTTCCAGAATGGCCACGACTAGTACTCTTCAGACGAAGACGTATGGCGGAAGGGAGGATGCGGTCGGTGGGTTTGACCGCGCAAGGCGAGGCTAGGGGGTCACAGCGAAGGGGTTTCGCGGGAAGGGAGGCACAAGAGGAGGGGAAAGGCGGCAAATGGGAAGGGAAACACGGCTTGGCTAAAAAAATTTCACCAGAGGGGCAGTGGGCCTCCTGGCATGAGTAGTTTTCTTTCTTTCTTAAGCTCTAGACCATGTCGAGAGACAAGAGAGAAAGTCATGAGGAATTTGTTTGTCAAGTACACAACGGAGAGAGTATATATAGACACGTGCAATAAATACAAAATAATTACAAATATATATTTTCCTAATTATAGATATAATATTCCTAATTACAAATATTCAGATTCTAACATCTCATATTTATCAAAGTAATTAAAAGGCTAGCAATTGGACATGTGACAGGAGAGACTTGGGTAGGGATGTCTGGATAGCCCAAACTGTTGTGAAAAAGTGCGGGCAATACGATTAAATTGAGTTTTTGTTATTGTGAGATGAGGTGTTAGGCCATTTGATAAGTCTAGCTATAAGGGCCAAGGTTGTCAAGTGCGTGCTTAAGAACATAGGAGAAGATGCCCTTAGAGACCCAAGTGGCCTAGCGTGCTCGCTTCTCCTATCCGGCTAGTTTTGTGGAGCGGCGTCAGAGTGCTATGCCTGGAGCGCAAGAGTGGTAGGAGCGGCTGCTCTGTGTTGGGCACACCAATGGGTCCAAACATTTGGACCTCTGAAACCCATAAAAATAGATGAGTTGTTTTTTAGGATTAAATTTATACTAAAAATAAATGTCCAAAAAATAGTGCAAAAAATGATTAAATTTAAAGGGATATATATTTTTATCGGTTATTGTTTGAGAAAAAAATGTCATCAAGGGACATATATTTTTTACTGGGACTACTTTTGCTTATTTGTGCTATTAAATATATGTGTGTGTGTGAATGTAATGGCCTATTCTGGTAGGAACTTATGTTTTGTGTTACACTCCTATGCTTTATGCTCCTGTTTCCCCCTCTGTTCCTAC
Organism: Dalbergia oliveri; assembly: GCA_030441495.1. Taxonomy (NCBI): domain Eukaryota; kingdom Viridiplantae; phylum Streptophyta; class Magnoliopsida; order Fabales; family Fabaceae; genus Dalbergia; species Dalbergia oliveri. Next base: position 5,967,010 of record JAMLFY010000010.1, read on the forward strand.
GTAGAAGCTCGCCTTGACAACCTTGACAAAGGCATATGGCAGAGTATCCTGAAGCTGTATACTATGCCTAGAAACCATGAGAGGGTCTAGGCTGGTCCATTTGGAGTCACAAATCCTATCTTTATATGGAAAGAAATCATAATCAAATTTGCGTGGGAGCTCAAAAAGCTTTGTTATGATCTCATAGGCAGACAGCGGAGACACAAGTGCAGGTAAGAAGGTGTTTCCATAAATCATTGGGTTAACTGTCCTATAACTGGATCTTGGGTTAGGTGGGAACTCAGGGAGGTACACGTTTGCTAACACATTCAAAAACCAAAAAGGACCTTGCACCTTATCTAATGATTGCCCTTTCTTGAGATTATTTACTATTGTGGACATACTCCTATATAGGGTGGACAAGAAAAGGAACCCAATGAAACAACTCTATGGAATGTAATGGCAGAAACAACATAGGAATACTCATATACTACAGCTGTGGAGTTTGTGCAAAAGTATTTACAAAGCCCAACTAAGATGCACAATGTTTAGAATCTATCACATGACCTCAGCATTGGCTTTGAAAAAGTTTAAGGAGCAACTTTTTTGTTGAATCGGATGCCTCGGTCATTAGGAGAAAGGTCACGTTTTGCAGGAATGGCATCCCTTGTGATCTTAAGCCTCAAAATAGCAGCGACATCCATGAGCATGGAGGTCAACATTCCCTAGGTGAACACAAACCTATTGACTAAAGTGTTCCAGAAGCCGAGGAGAGAGAAAATGAAATAAGGGTTGCAAGGGCACTCTTTGGGGCTGAGTTTGATTATATCATAAAATTCTCCAAGAGGTCTATTCTTTGCCTTTTGCCCTTGCTATTTGCTCCATCCATGCTTCATAACCAGGGGTAGTACGAGGCCAAGCTAAATGTCATACCAGTCCTCCATGATTTGTAGCCGATTTCCTTCATGGAAAAGAAAATGCTTTGTCAACTCCTTGCCGGATGTAAGGTAAGATAAAGCAAGGCCAAGTTTGAAGGGGATAAGAGAATCCATGGTAAACATTGAGGATTAAGTTGCGGAAGGGATGATAGTTCTTGGAATGGAAAGAGAATCTTGTAGGAATATAAAAAAAGAAGAAGAGAGCTCACAGGGAACAATGGCTGAAGTGTAACGGTAAGAGGAAATTTAAAGAGATCGTTGGGATTTTGTGCGAAGAAGATGGTGATAAGCACAGGGGAATATTTTGGTGGGATATTTAAAGCTTAGAAGTGGCAAAAGACCATCGTTTATCAAGAACTGTGACTTCAGTTACATTTTCAAGAAAGTGGTGATGTGCCCGTTATATCAAGGCAGTTGTATTTTCTCTCAACTGATTGATGTCGGGAGGCATATGTTACCACCAAAAATTAGTTGGGCCATGTACGAGGTTGGGCTTGAAGGTCCAATGTTAGTCATGGGCTTTGGGTCAAGATGTACAAAGTGGGTTGGATGTGTTGAGGGCCAGATTGCTCATCACAACTAACATAGTTGTGGACAATTGGCCCTGGAAAATGGTTACCATGTGTGTGCGAATTGAGGAAGTTGGTTTTGTTTCAGTCTCATCACATTTAGCCATGGGAGAAATTCAAATTTAAGTACAAACAGTTGCAAAGGTCATCCCCACTCCCACCACAATTGTTGGATCAATTGCCCCATGGTCGAGAGCCAACGCTAAAGGAAGGAAATATAAAAGAGATGATTTTTTTCATGGAGAAGACATGAACGATTTCAAACATGTTTTAGCAAAGTTTATTTTCCTAGTTCATTGTACTTTTACTTTCCTTAGCCTAGAATCTTAGATGCTATAGTTCTTGCAACTTTTCTGTAATGCTTTATTGTGCAGAATGTTGTAATCCATGTCGTTAACTAATAAAAATTCCCACATTAGCATTTTGTTTTAGTATTTGGAGAACCTATAACCGAGGGATGATTTCTCTCCTCAGTGTAGCCATCTATTTACTTGGGGATCAAAGTGAGTTTTGGTTCTTGGTTTTGTTAGTGTTTAAACTTATCCGTACTAAATCTCACAGCAACAAGGGATTTCATTGATGTTATGTGTGTTTTTTAGAAATTAAATTGATATAAAAATCTTTCAGGAATTATGTTAAGAGTCATGTGTATCTTTGAGAAATCAAATTGCTAGGTCAATAAACAAATAACATATGTTTGAAGCCATTGATTTAATCATCAGTCTTTTAGTACCGTTTTTTGTTTTTGTTATAAGCATAGACATTTAGTACTTATCTACACAACGTTAGTGATTTTTCATGAATTCGGTGTCCAAGTTTTCATTTGTCTGATTATATATTTGCAGGGGTGGAAAAGGGTTCAAAAGACCCGAAGATGCAAAAGGTGGGAAAGATCACGATTGAACAATTACGTGCAATTGCTACTGAAAAGTTGCCAGACTTGAATTGCTCCAGTATTGAATCAGCTATGAGAATAATAGCAGGCACTGCGGCAAATATGGGAATTGAAGTTGATCCTCCTGTTCTTGAACCCAAAAAGAAGGAACTTGTGTAAAATGATCTCGTTTTGGCCAAGAGTTTAAGCGCTGCCTATCTTGCGCCTCTACAAAGTCACGCAGGACGATGTTTAGTTCACTTAAACAGCAAATAAAAAAGTCTGTTGGTTTTAATTATTTCGTATTAATTGACTGGTGTTTCTACATTGTAGAGTTAAATTAAGTAGAGCTCCTATGGTACTTGTACTGAGCTGGGTTTGAAAATGATTTGGTGCCGGGATCCAAAGATCTCATTTGTTTGAAGACTCTGGCGTTGTAAATGAGTCTTCATCTTGAACAGTCTAGTGCGGTACTTGTAACATTCTTCTGAGAATAAACCCCCAAAAAGGTTAAAAAAAAATCCTATACATATTAGTCCTTAATAAAAGTAAATTGATTAATTGGTCTCTCCAATTTTCAAAATGTCAAGGATTAATTTGTCATTTATTTTTGTTAGGAACTAAATTATCTGATATTTTAATATTATGAATCAATTTATCAATTTATATTTATTATGGACTAATTTATTGATTTTGAAAATCAATAGGGACCATGTTTGGATTGCAAATGAAATTTTGAAAAATGTGCAGGTGAATAGAGAAATTTGCTAAAAAGTATAAAACTTGAAGTGTAGGGAAAACATAGTTAGCAATGTAAGAAAGTAACTTTCTGAACAGGTATAATAAACTTGCATAGGCTATTTATAAAAAGTTACAATATAATAAGCACAAAGCAGGAAATAAAAAAGATATGGAAGAAGATACTAAACGTGTTTTTATAGTTAGTTCATACATCTAGTTCTACTTCTAGTTTCACTAAACCTTTCTCAACCAAAAGAAAGTTGAATAGTCTTTATAGTAGCTTTCCCAAGCTTTTACCGTGACCAGCTACTCACTCTCCTCACAATTGAGAAGTCTTTTTCAAGCTAACATAGTGACTAGCAAGTACACTCGTTGTCACAATCGAGTAGTCTTTGACAGTCTTTCCAAACTACAGTGACCAACAAGTACACTCCGCTGTCACGTTACAGGAGTCTTTGGTTAGCCTTTCCAAGCTAACTTACAACGATCACTATCGGATCGGGAATATAAAGGTTTGTGTTTGGGTTTATCACTCAAACTACCCAACACTTAAGTTTTCATAATATATACGCAATAGGCCTGAAAAATTTGAATGACTTCTTTCTATCAATTCTTCCAAGAAGAATGTATTATCTACTAAGAACGTAGAAATAAGATTTTTACAAGCAAGAAATTGATTACAAGAAGTAATGAACTTTCCAGAGAATGAGGAAAGATTTTTTAGCGTTTCAAGCTCTGCCCGTCCAAAAGTCTTCTAGATGTAAGCACAACATCTCTATTTATAGATGTTATGCATTTATGACGTTGCCTTGATTTGTTGTCTAAGTGACATGTGTTGATCAGTTGTTTGTGTCTTGGAAATGCAATATAGGAGTAGCTCACTGTTAGAAACTACTTTTTACTCTTGAACGAGGTTTCTAACTTTTCCTTCTAGAACCTAGGCAGTTGACCAAGTTGCAGAAGAGATGTCATATCGTCTATAATTGGGTTTGACATTAAATTTGAATTTCAAATTTCCTTCATTTTCTTGTAAAGTGCACCATTTCACTGTGAAACGTGCTTTCTAAAGTGCCCTCTCAGTTTCTGAAAATTCTAGATCTTTCAGTCTTCAATCTGAGCTTGTAGATGATGATATGTTTGCGATCATGAAGATTGAAGGTTGTAGAACACACTCGCTTCAGAGTTCGGTTGAAATCTTCACTCGAAATGTACTTTCTTAAATCGCGTGAGACTTTTTGAAGATCTAACCTTGGTTTCTTGTATGTTAAAATTTCCTTCAATACATTAAGCATACGTACATTCATTCCAGGATATATTTTTCACTTTCATTGAGTCCCAATCTCTTCAAACAAGATTAAATATGTTTACACATGTTATGTGAAAATATTTTTGCTTTAAGATCCCGTGTTATGCTAACATAATCACCTATTTGATGCTTCACGAAATTGAAGGTAAACATTAGTCCTTCTTCAATATATTTTTTCCAAATTGGTTGTGTTATCACTCAAAACATTTTGCATTAAGGCTTTTAAAGGGTTCTGGAGCTAACAATCTCCCTCTTTTTGATAATGACAAACCAATTTTTTTTGAAAAATCTTTTGAAGAGATTTGAAAGAAATATAACAAGATGTATAGCATGATAACCAATATGTTTTCAAAACATCATATGATATGATTTTCAGAGAGTCATTTTGTTAAGGCTTGATATGGATAAAAACAAAAACATTTCATTGCCTTAAGTGATTGAAATAGCTATTTTTATTTTACATAAGGTTTCTAAAGTTACTCAGAATGCTTTTTGAGTGGTATAAACTTTTGAGAGGTATAGAGAGATTTGGGGAAAGATATGAGCATTTAAACTTTCTAAATAAACATAGCTTGATTTTTAGTCATTTTGACTTTTCTAAAATGCATGTGTTTGAATAAAGCGAGTAATACTTGTGATATATAAGCTTGTTCTTGAATCCATACTCGACATATCTTTTTCGAAACGAATTTTTGAAACACGGTACATTTTTCTGCATAAAACCATGCTACATATAGACTTTGCACACAAAGAAGGTTTTTGAAGCTTAAAAGAGATTGATCACAACTATATCAGAGTGTGTGACAAAGGTTTCTAATGTTCAAAGAAGCTGATTCCGATGTATTAGAGCATATATTGTCGAACTTGTGATTAGAAAACTTCATATTTTTATCAGAAAAACAAACAAGATCGTGTATGAAAGAATACATATCAGAGCATGATAAATATATGTATTAGAGATATGTATATATCAGAGCATGTATCGACATGTGCTAGAGCTAATCATACATATAAAAACACAGATGTAGCTAAGTATCATAGCGTGCTAAGAATAAAGCAAATCAAAGCGAACGCAAAGACTATTAATGCATACATCTTAACATGATATACGATTAGCTTAGCTTGATATATCAGAGCATAGATATGTATCAGAGCAAAATGAAAAAACATAGATAACTTGATAAGGATAACAACTTGTTTTAAAAAAATGCAAATGCTGATATATAAAAAAATCTAGGCCCCCCTTAGCATGATGCTCCCACTTGAATTCCTTAGCACAAGATTTTCTTCTTCTTTTCTTTTCCCCTTTTTGTCATCAACAAAAGGAGGTGCTGGAAACCAGGAAACACCATCATCAGCCCTTGCACCTTATTTCTTTGAGAATCTCTAAGAGAGTGCCTTAGCTTTGCTTGATTGAGTGTTCTGAAGAATCTAAAGTAGTAACTTCATGTCTTCGAAGTTGAGCACCATGCTCTATGTTGGAGGCTTCAACCAATCCAACCTTGAGGCCATGTCCCTCTAATTTTGCAAGAAGTTGGACCACATGAAAACTTGTTGAAGGCTTGGATGAAGGTTGGTGTGGAGGTGGATTGTTTGGTGTAGGCGGAGAGCCTTGGGTGTAGGCTTAGGCATGTCTAGGGTTATGGTTTCCCCAAACTCTATCAATTCAGCTTCAACATCAGCATGTGGAGTAGCAGGTGGTGGAAAGGATGGAACTTCAGCAATGGCAGAGGCAAGTCAGAAGAAGGTGCAAGAGTAGGTGCCGAGGTAGAAGCAACAACTTCTTCAGCTTGAGGAGCACTAGTTTCTAATGTCTTTTCCTCTTCCTCTTCCATTGGAGTTATACAAATAGAAGGAGGAGGTTGAGGTACCATCAAGATAACAACATTTTTAGGCTCAACTGTTCCTTGATAATAGGCTCCACAGATGGTTCTTTAAGGATTTGCTCCAAGGTTTGAAAGAGCTTATTTACAAAGAATTTGAGTTTATCCAAACCTTCTTCTTCTGCTGTGATTCTGATTCCATGGATTCCAACATTTGATTGATGGTCATGAAGTCATCACTTTCGCCTTGGGAAGCCATTAGTCTCAACTAGCTCTTTTCTAGAACCTGACTGATTATGTGGTGGATCAGGTTTTTGAAGCCATCTATCTTCTGAAGGTGGGAGAGTCTGAAAGGATGTAAACCTGAATTGTTAGGTCATGGGCCTTGTAGGCTGTTCTTCAATAACTATAAAGGGTTCCTGGAACTAAGGTTTTCTTTTCTTCCCTAGAACCTTGAATCCCTTTAGCCTTTTCTAATTTTCTAGCTTCCTCTAGTTTCCTTTTCTCCTCCGTATTCTCTGCTCCTTAAGAAAACGTTCACTTCCTCCTCATCCTTAGAAGATTCAGCATCCTTTCAAGGCCCCCTCAGCATCATATATATCTTTTAAAATTAGTGCTCTCTAGGCACTCCCTTAGGCAGATTTTTATATTTTTGCTCGAAGTCTTTTTGTGAATGGGAAGTTTGTAGGTTTGCCCTTAGGAAGCTCACTTTCTGAGGTCTCATCCTAATTTCTGATGATTCGGATGGCTTTGGGGTTTCCTCGCTTCTACTTCTTGTTTTGCCTCCTTTGTTTTATTCTGGAGGAACCTCCTCAATACAATTCTTCAGATACTTGCTTCCTTAGAGCTTTTAGAATTGCTTTCAAGAAGAATAATCTTTCTCCTTGTCATTCCTTCTTCTGTTTATCTTTTTCTTCGTTGCAGTAAAAGCTTTTTCTACATTATCATCCCTGATGTGGGAGCTTTGTTTTCTAGAGCTTGTTTTTACGGTAAGACTTGGCTTTCTTCATTTTCTTCAAAGAGAATGGTGTAGTCTATGTAATATTCAAACCATTCTTTGCAAGAGGGTATTTGATGTTAGCTCCAGAACTCTTCAGAAAGCTTCAAGATAATATATTTTGAATGACAACAAAATCAATTTAAGGAAAATATTTTGAAGAATGACTGATGTCTACCTTGAGTTTCTTGAAGTAGCAATTAGGTTCTTTTGTTGGCATAACATGGCTCCGTTAACGTGAAAAGTTTCACTTTACATGTGCAAATATGATATACAATAAAAATAAACATAAAAAAAAATCAAACATACACACAAATTCACTCATTCCTATTCTCTCTCTTCCACCTCATCAATTAGTTTCGACTCCTCATTCCCTCCCACACTATTCTCACTAATACTCTTGTGATACTTCTTTCTTTTATGCATGTATAACCCAAGGAGTCCTATTACCTTCTTACCCACATGATCTGACATTTCTTCTCATCCCCCTTTTGTAGCATAGGCCTTAGGACCAGGGGTCTATCTTTGTGTAAAGTTGTCAGTAAGGATTGCAATTGGCATAGAACACTATGGTAGTGTTTGGAATGATTAAAATCAGGAAATGATTTGATTTGAAATTATTTGAATTGAATTGATTTGTAAATTGAATCTTATGTTTAGAAAGCACGTTCATAGTGAAATGGTGCACTTTACAAGAAAATGAAGGAAATTTGAAATTCAAATTTAATATCAAACCCAATTATAGACTGACGTGATATCTCTTCTCCAACTTGTTCAACCGTCCTAGGTTCTAGAAGGAAAAGTTCAGAAATCTCGTTAAGAGAGTAAAAAGTAGTTTCTAGACAGGAGCTATTCCTCTTGTGTTTCCAAGACACAAACAAATGATCAACACATGTCACTTAGACAACAGATTAAGGGCAATGATCATAAATGGAGAACATTTATAAATAGAGATATTGTACTTACATCTAGAAGACTTTTGGATGAGACATAGCTGAAATGCTAAAAAAATCTTTCCTCATTCTTGTAAAGTTCATTACTTCTTGTAATCAATTTATTGCTTGTAAAAATCTTCTTTCTACGTTCTTAGTAGATAATGCATTCTTCCTTGGAAAAGTTGATAGAAAGAAGTCATTCAAGTTTTTCATGTTATATCTTATGAAAACTTGGGTCTTAGGTAGTTTGAGTGATAAACCCAAACACAAACCTTTGTATCCCAAATCCGTAGTGATTGTTGTAAGTTAGCTTGGAGAGGCTAAGCAAAAACTATTTGTAACGTGAGAGAGTGTACTTGTTGGTCACAGTGTTAGCTTGGAGAGGCTCGTCAAAGACTACTCAATGTGACAATAGAGTGTACTTGCTTGGTCACTATGTTAGCTTGGAAAGGCTGGTGAAGACTGCTCAATTGTGAGGAGAGTGAGTACTGGTCACTGGTAAAAGCTTGGAAGGCTATTAAAGACTATCCAACTTTCTTTGGTTGAGAAGGTTTTAATGGAACTCAACAGTGGTTGAGAACTAGATGTAGGCAGGTTGGCTGAACCAGGATAAAACACGTGAGTATCTTCTTTCCCTTATCTTTTTTATTTTACTGCTTTGTGCTTATTATATTGTAATTTTTTATAAACAGCTTATAAGTTTATTATACCTGTAAGTGTTCAGAAAGTTACTTTCTTATATTGCTAACTCTGTTTCCTGCACTTCAATTTTTATATTTGATAGTTTTGTTTAAGCTTTTTCAAAAAAATAAAAGAAAAGAAAAGCAAAACGATTCAACCCCCTTGTAATGCCTTCTACCTATACTTTGTGCTTACTATATTGTGATTTTTGATAAACGCTTATACATGTTTTATTATACTTATCAAAGTTTAGAAAGTTACGTTCTGAATCGTTACGTTGTTTCAGTTTGCACTTCAAGTTTTATACTTGATAGTTTTTGTTTAAGCTTTTTCAGAAAAAAGAAAAAAAAGAAAGGCGAAGCACGATTCAACCCCCATTCTTTGTGTGCTTTTCTACCTACGCTAAGGTCCAAAGGAGTGATCCTTTAACGTTAAAACTAAATATGACTCGAGCATACTTTGTTATACATTAGGGGGTTACACATGGTCAAATAGAATTTGTGAGGATTGAGGAAACGTTGAGGGTTTAAGAAAACAATGAGGTTGCAGAGAATGAGAGGTTCATGAGAGAATATGAAATGGTTTTGGGTGAAGGTGGGAGTGTTTAATGTAACACCCTAATATTTAACCCAAACACGCCTAGGACGTATTAAGATTAATTATTAGTTATTACTTCCTCTTAAACTCGTTTGTCAAATTACTTAACAGAAAATACAGGTAAATTTTTTGAAACACGCAAACCAAAATACTGGGCCTACTATTGTAACCCGAATTTCTGTAGAGTACAAATGACCAAATGCCCTGAGGTCATTCGAAATTAAAGGGCAGTTGCCCCGCAACCCTCGAATGGGTCAACTCGATGTTTGAAGGGGATTATGTTAAGAATGATAGGAGGAGAACCTCTCTTTCTAACGGCTCAAAATGACCAAAATATCCCTTGTGTCTACAGGGTAAAAGGTGTCGTTTGAGCCCGAACTTTTCCAGGAAGTTTAGAATGATGTTTATGAGCAATGTTTGATGTTTAGTCAGGTCCATTAAGCAAAATTACCATTTTGCCCCTAAACAGTGTACAATAAGCCTAATGGAGTTAAGCAAACCTAAGCAATATTAGGCTCTAATCGAAGATTAATTTATTTCGATAATTAATCTAGAGTCAAAATAATTTATTAAGGTTAATTAGAACCTAAGATTGCTTAGATAAACTCTAATTGTATTCTTTAAATTCAAGATTCTTAGTCATGGAATATTGAATAGTTTTTCTCTCCAATTCCTTAAATTAAGGAATTGAGCCATACCTCATTTGACCAAAAGAATTATTTTAAATTACTAATCTAATAAGATTACCCTCCTAATCAAGTCTTGAACCACCTCAATTAACCATTTTCTCACCTAAACACTTGCTTACAAACTCCTAATCAAAAGCCTAATCATAGAAACACTTAAACACATCCTTAAATGACAATTACATGAACAAAAATCCCTTCCCCTTGGCTGATGTGGCCGAAATCCCCCCAAAAAATGGTGCCACATGTTGATTTTTGATGCACTCCAAGCCCATGCCTTAGGCCATGCTTTGCCCACACCTTGCCCATGCTTCCAACCATGCTTGCCATGCCTAAGCCCATGCTTTTGTAAGGGATATTTTCCTCCTCCATTGACCTTGAAAAGCCATCAGCCATTGCCTCCCCAAATCAGCCAACATGTCTCATTTTTCTATAAATATCAAGCCTTGATGAACCTTGTCACACTTTGGTTCACTTGGTAAGTTCACACTTCTTGCAAATCCTCTCATTTCCTCTCAAACTTTCTCACTTTGGCTGATTTCTCCCTTCAAGTTTCAAGAGGATTTCCTTCTCCATTTCATCAAAAACTCAAGCTTTCCTTCCTCTCTTCAAGACTTCTTAAGGTAGGGGTTAAGTTTTGATGATTTTTGTTTGTGTTCTTCAAGAAAGTTCTAGTTTTTCTCTTGGTTTCAAACTCCTTTCCCTTCCTCTTTCTTTTTCGGCCAAGAGGCCTTTTTACAAAAAGAATGTGAGCTTGATGATGAGGTTTCAAGATAATGACTTGTTGTTGTCATGTGAGAAACCTCTAAAGCTTGAAACAACTTGGTCTTGGACCATACATGCTTGGATTTCCTTTCTTTTCTTGGCTTAAGTTTTCGATTTTCCTCTTCCTCTTTCCCTTAAGGATTTCAGTTTCTTCTTTGGATTTGAACAAAGTTTGTAAAATATGTCTAGTAGATCACGAAAGTTTTGTTAAGAAAGTTAATCTCATGATTTCAAAGAGCTCTAAGCTTACCCTTGCCAACCTTAAAGTTGGTCGGCCGTTCTAGAATTTCTAGATTGAAGCCTATGAGCAATAAAATAAAGAATATGACTTAGTTCTTGTAGTTTTGTTTAGTCAAAGTGATGAACTTTGGGTCCATTTCCTTAAGCTTGATGATGAGTTCAAACCTTAAGATTTCTCTTGAAGTCTAGGTGCTAAGAACTCTAAAGCTTGCCTTATGATACATAATGGGTTGAGGTTTATGTTCCTCTAAAAGTCTTGCAAGGGCTCTAGCTAAGATAAAAACAAGATGCATTCATGTTTAAATTTATGTCTTGCATCTCATGTTTATTTTGATGCTATCACTAATTTCACAAGAGTAAATGAATGAACTTGCATTACCATATTTAAATTCCCAAGCTTGCATTTCATGTTTATATTTCAAGTCATCACTTAATCCTTAAAGATAATAATGAAGTTGCATCTCATATTTATTTTATACTCTCACTTTACTTTCTAATGAAGAGTAAAATAAAGTGCATGACATGTTTAAGATTTTGTCATCACCTAAATACTCTAGAGCTCAAAGACTTGCCCTAAGTATCCTAAAAAGGAAACTCCATTCAAAAAGAAATGGATGAGTTTTGGTATGATTCAATAATAGTTTGATTTTGTAAAATACATGAATAATTTCAAGAAAATGTTGGAAAACTGTTTTATGAGGTCTCAAGATGTTTAAAATAGTTTGGAATGTGTCAGAATCATGTTTTCTCAAATTTTGGAGGTTAATCGATTACCACCCATGTAATCAATTACCAGAAGGGTTTTCAGTAATCGATACCAGAGGCAGTGTAATCGATTACCAGGCTTTTTCATGCCCAGAACCTGTTCTAGAAACCATGTAATCGATTACCTTATAGTGTAATCGATTACCTATGTTCTTTACTTTTTCAAAACAGATTTAACCCTAAGTAATCGATTACCATCGTATGTAATCGATTACCTTGTTTTGAAACCCAGAATGAATTGAGCTCCTGGTAATCGATTACTAGGAACATGTAATCGATTACCAGAACACCTTTTGTTTCTAGAAACATCCCAAGAGAAAACTAGTAACTTATATGCATTTCAACCTAAGAGATTATGTGATCTTATGGGTTCATGATTTCGGTTTATGTTTGGCTACTGTACAATGCTGTTCTAAGGTGTTAAATGTGTAAAATTATGTTGAGTGGAGCAAGGATCGATTTAGAAAAGTTAGAAAAGAATAAGTAACTTAAAAGGGATTAGAGATGAGAATTCTAGAACACCTTAATGCAAGAGATGCAAATCTGTTCTAGCATGATTAATTCAAGGATATATGGCTCATAATTAGTAAGACATATACAAGATCCCTTCATAAAACAATTAGGTGTTAATTTCTAAGTTTAAGATGATGATAAGAGATCTAAAGTGGTTTATAACTTAGAGAACATGCCTAGGAATCCCTCATAATTGATCTAAGAATTAATTATGGAGCCTTAGGCGAAGATGGATCTTAAAAAGGGTCACAAATGGAGATTTTAAACCCGTAAGCATGAATATTTTCTGCCCTTTTATGATAAGTGCTGATTGAAATTTTGATGGGTTCAAATCTTAGAGAAAAGTTTAAGTGCCAACTCCTTGAGGGTAATAATGATGCAAATACAAGTTTAAAGCCCGTAAGGGTCAAAGCATAAGATACTATGAGATAGGTGGACGAGAGAGTATGATTATGATGATGAACCTCGTGCACACTTATGATGATGTGATTATGTTAGTTCCTTGAGCATGAAACTTTATGTGCCAAATTTGATATGGTGATATGATGAAATGTTGTGTTTGAGATGCATAATGTTTCAAAGATATGAATGAAATTGAGAAATATGCTCATGTGAACTAGAAAGTTTTGCAATGAGAAAGTTCCATGAAAATGATGCATGTGATTGAAATTATGTGGCATGACTCAAATTTGAGGAAATTCTGAGAGTAGCTGTTATGCCGCCGAATTTCCGTCAAATTTGAGGGACAAAAAGAAAGTTTTTGAGAAATATGAAGTTTAAAGTTATATGCGAGACGCATTTCTCCTGCTTAGGAGAAAGTAAACCCGTGGGGGTATGGACGTCGAGCCATACCAAAGCGACAAAGTTTGTCTTAACAGTCGATGTATTTCGAAGAATGAAAGTATATGATGTTTAAAGTGACACACCGAGACGTACTTCTGCTAGAGGAGAAGGTAAAACCGTGAGGGCATAGACATTAGCCTGCCAAAGCGGACAAGTCGTTGCTTAACCAGTCGATGCGTTTCGAAGAAGGAAAAAGTCCCATGATGGGTGATCCTTAGGCCCCTACCCGTACTCGGAGTCGGGATTATGATGATTATGATTATGTTTATGATTCGCTTATCAAGAGGATAAGTAAGAACTAGTGACGACTAGTTAAGGTATGAGCTCATAGCCTAGTTTAAGGGGTGCGTTACTATATTATTGGTGTCACAAGTATGAGAAAAGGAAAGATGTTCAAGAGAAAAGTTACATGCCACTTATATGTTGATTGATATTTGTTTGATTTACCTAAAGTCCTCATGCATCCATGAATTATTATGTTGCATACATGCATTAAGAATCATTATAAAAGACATGGACCTTGGATAATACCTTTGTGAAAACCTCATAATGAACTTATGCATGCTTAACCTTTTCATAATAAACCCAAGGTTCCTGGGGACACGATGACACTAGGATAGAGGATTTCCCTGAGATTCTTTAGTAAGAACACCACTCTCTCTTTTCTTTCCGTACGTCAGATCTTCAATGGCGTCGTTCGTGATTTTCATTGACCCGCTTACATGGGAGGTGCACTATGACCCTAGCGTCAGCCCTACCACTTCAAGGGTCATTGCGAGGTGCGCATTTTTGCATACGTGGGACGCCCTTTTGCTTTCCCCGTCTCCAGCTATCGTTTCGATCCGACTTCACCCTTTGGCGACGACCTTGTCTTTGAGAGGACACAACCCCGAGACGAGAGGCCTCGTGCCCATCCTTCCTCTTGGAGGGCTCTTCCCCTTGGAGGGCTCTTCCCTCGTTTCCTATGGGTCTGAGGAGGTGGCGAGGACACGTGGCCGAGGCATGCGAGGCGCGTTCGACAGCCGAGAGGCGACCACGACGGAGGCCACACGTTCCCTCGATTGCTATGCCTAGATCCCCTCTTCGTTGGGCTACATCCGAGGAGCTTCGTCATTCGCGGGCTACATCCCCAACCGAAGATCGGCATCGCCAGTAGGCTTGAGAGAGGGTAGCGATAGTTAGGTGTTTATCCTTTGGGGGTTGTCTCATGTATTTGTTATCATGTTTCTTATTTTATGTCTTGTACTTGGAAAGTCTCCCACTAGTATGGGTAAGACTTTATATTTCTGTTATATTTCTATTGTGATGTACTAAACTATATTATCTAATGTAATGAGGAATGATGTTTATGATGGATGTGTTCTTTAATGCTTATGTTCTGTATGTTTTATTTATTCTTCCGCTTCACGTTGTTTATGTTACGCGCAAAGGCTCGCACTTTGTTTTATATAAATCATTTCAAAAAAAATTACCCGTATTTTCTGCTAAGTATTTTATAAATGAATTAAAGAGAAGTAATAACTAATAATTAGTCTTGATACGTCCTAGGCGTATTAGGGTTAAATATTAGGATGTTACAACTATCATGAGCGAAACGTAAAGGCAAAGAAATTAAAACGTACAATTAAAACAATCAAGAACACATCCTTCCATAGAAGCAATCATCATAATATTTAATATCATAGCTGGATACATAGTTCTAGATACATCAACAAAAAAACCAACATAAAGTCATACCCATATAAGACTAAGGACATAAAATAGGAAAGTCAGAAAGAAATATAACATGCAAGTATAGTGAAGCCCAAAAGATCAAACCCCAGCATAGCTATCCTTCCCTCGAAACACTGGTGACGCTGATCCTCATCCTTGGAAGGTACGTACCCAATGAACTGGGCGAGCTCCTCGGGTGTGTGCAACGGAAAGGGACAAATGTGACCTCCTCAACGTGGGTGCATCTCTGGGTGTCGAGCTAGCCTATGCTATGTCACTCGCTCCCTCTCCCAATGTCCATGGGACCGTAGGGGCAAATCCTTCTGAATAGATGTGGGTGGGGGAGTCCTCCGATGGGTCGGTCTTCTGAGCGCCTCGAGCGAGAAACATACTCGGGAATCGCGCAGCCGAAGCCGAAGGGTGGGCACGACGAGCTCTCGTTGCGGGTCGAGTCCTCGAGATGAGGTCGTCGCCATACGTGAGGTAGGAGTGAAGCGAAAGCTAGAAATTGGATGCGCGAGGCGTCCAAGTACGCAAAATGTGGACAGCACAATGACCTTCAAAATGATATGATTGATGCTCAGGTCAAAGTGCACCTCCCAAAATATATCAACGAAGATCACGAACGATGCCATTGAGATCTGAAGACGTCAAAGAAAGAAAGAGGGTGAGAATCTTACTAAAGAATCTCAGTAAGGAACCCTCCTATCCTAATGTCATTAACACGTCGTAGGAACCTTGGGTTTATTGTGAAAATGTGTAACATGCAAAGATTCATTATGAGGTTTTATAAAAGCAATTATCCAAGGTCCGTGTCTTTATGATGAATCTTAATGCATGCAGCATAGCGAAACATAAATGCATGACAATACTTTATGTACACAAATCAATAAATCATGACATCAACAATTTATCATCATATAAGTGGCATGTACTTATCATGAAAACCTTTCTTTTTCATAAGTATGGAACTTCACATTCTTTCTCTTTCAAACTTGTGACATAAAGGTATCAAGAATAGTAACCGCAGCCCTAAAACTAGGTTATGAGTTCATATCTCAACTAGTCGTTACTAGTTCTTACTTGTCCTCTTGATAAGCGTAAAATAATAACAATAATCCCGACTCCAAGAGTACGGGAGGAGCCTAAGGATCACCCATCATGGAACTTTTTACTTCCTCGAAATGCATCAACTGGTCAAGGCAAGTGACTTTGTCCGCTTTGAGCTAATGTCTATTCCCTCACGGTTTTACCTTCTTTCACCATAGCAAGAGAAGTACGTCTAAATCTACAAAAAGCATCAACGGTTAAGCCAGTGACTTTGTTCGCTTCGGTATGGCTCTACGACCATACCTCATGAGTTTACTTTATCCTCACTATAGCAGGAGAAATGTATCTCAGGATGTCACATTCAAAATCTTACTTTCAAAAACCTCTTTAAGTCTCTTCAATTTGATGAAAATTCGGCAACACAATGGCTGGACATGAATTTTCTCAAATTTGAGTCATGCCACATAACTCATCGAACACATACTTTATCATGCAATATCTCAATTAGGCAAACCTTTCAAAGGCATATAAACATATTCCTCCACTTCATCATCATCATCTTATATCCTTGTGCATCTCAATCACAGCATGCATTATCATAACAATCACGTCAAAATTCACATATTCTCATACGCATGCTATTAATACTTTCATATATACTCTCGTATATCAGGACTATGTGTTCACTCGGTCACTTACTCTCATCATCTTCCCTATCTTATAGTATCTTATGCTTTGACCTTTATGGGTCTTAAACTTGTGTTCTAGTTATCCTAACACCCATAATAGATCTTCGATGCAACTAAAGGATCATTACTTGTAATTCTCTAAAATATTTATGCTCACTAACTCTTTCAAACAGCATTGTATAATTAGTTACCACGATTATTATCGATTACGTGGTTCTAAATCTACGTCTTTGACCCCTTTTTAAGCGCCGTCTTCGCCTAAGGCTCTATATTCAATTCCTAAACCAATTATTAAGGATTTCTACACATACCCACTAATTATAAACCATTTTCCTTAAGTTCAATTATGCTAAAAGAATTTACATTTCTTGTGTCTAAGTGTTCTAGCATTCTCATTTAAGTCTTTTGTAGTTACTTATTCTTTCCTAACTTCCCTAAATCGTTCCTTGCTTCACTCAAATATAATTTTACACATTTTAACTCCACAAAACAGAATTAATACAGTGGCCAAACAATCAAGGCAAAGCTAAAAGCATAGCTCACATAATCACATATTTCATGATTTAAATGCATATAAGTTGCTAGTTTTCTCTTGGAATAATTTTAGGAACTCAAAACTCTTTTAGAAATCAATTCATCTCATTAAAATCATATGAATATAGGTGAGGTCAGTAGCTAAATTATTTTGTTCATGAAATAGATTTAAAACATAAAATCTTGTTCATAATATTCTTTAAGTTCACCTAAGCTTAGAAAAATTCCAAGACATAGGCTATGGGCACTTATGATTAGATGAACTCATATCAAGTCCATCATCATCATCACAAGGCCGAAATGGCATTCTTGAAATGTTTCCATTTTCTAAAACTTTATATATGATACTTGGGCATGTCTTTTAGCTCTAGAGTATTTAGGTGATGACATAAACAAAACATGCTATGCACTTTATTTACTCTTCATTATAAAGTAGATAATAGCATAAAATAAATATGAGATGCAACCTCATTATTATCTTTAAAGATTAAGTGATAACTTGAAATATAAACATGAGGTGCAAGCTTGGAAATTTAAACATGATAATGCAAGTTCATTTATTTATTCTTGAGAGCTTAGTGATGGCATCAAAAGTAAACATGATATGCAAGGCATAAACTTAAACATGAATGCAAACTTATTTTATTTAACTAGAGCTCATGCAAGACTTTAGAGGAACATTAATAGCCTTAACCCAAATGTATCTTAACAATATAAAGTGAGCTTTAGAGTTCTTAGCACTAAGTCTTCAAAGAAGTTTTATGGTTTGAACATCATCATCAAGCTCAAGAAAATGTGCTAAGAGATAAACATAACACTTATCAAGGCAAACATAAAAAGAACTACTCATATTCTTCATTTTATTGCTCATGGGCTTCAATCTAGAGTAAACTCTTGAACGGCCGACCAACTTTAAGGTTGGCAAGGGTAAGCTAAGAGCTCTTTGAAAACATTTGATTAATTTTCTTAAACAAAACCTTTAGTGAGCTACTTAACATTTTTATCAAACTTTGTACAAAGAAAGGAATGAAAACCAAAATCTTGCACAAGGAAAAAGAAAAGGAAACCGAAACTATGTTGGTCCAAGACCAAGTTTTCAAGCTTTAGAGGTTTCTCACATGGCATCACAAGACCATTATCTTGAAACTTCATCATCAAGCCAAAGTTTTCTCAACACAAGGCTCTAAGGCTGAAATGAAAAGAGGAAAAGGAAGAGCTTTGAAAACCAAGAGAAAACTAGAACTTTTCTTAAAGAAAGCAAGTAAAAATTTGAAAATAAACCCCTACCAAATGAAGTCTTTGAAAGAGATGAAAGAAAGTTTGATTCTTGAGGAAATGAGAAGACAAAATCTTCTCTTGATGATGATGAGAATTCGGCCAAGTGAGGAACTCAAGGAAGATGAATTTTCCTTGAAGATGTAAGTTTGGAAATGGAAAAGTTTGGTGTTTGAGAGGTGGTTTGAGGTGGGGAGTGGTGGTTCAAGGTTGTTTGGGGTGGTTTGTGGTGGTGGAAAGGTTTCTTTAGTGGTGGGGAAGAAGAACAAGATGAAGAGAAATTGAGAGGAAAGAGAGAAAATTGCAAGAAAGCTTAAACTTAGCAAATGATCTAAAGTGTAACCAAGTTTTCTAAGGCTTGGTATTTATAGAAAAAATGCAATATGGAGGCTGCCAAGGAAGGAAGGCCGATACTTTTCATGGCTTTGGGGAGGAAAATATCTTCAACAATTGGTCATTCAAAGGCATGGCTAGGTATGGTCCAAAGTATGGCTTGAGGTATGGTTCTTTGCGTGAAATAAAATCAACATGTGACACAAAACAATGGGTATGTATTCGGCCAGTTTTAAGCCAAGGGAGGAAAAGAAATTGTTCATGTAATTGTGGTTTAATGATGTGTTTAGGTGTTTCTTTGATTAAGGTTTTGATTAGGAGTTTGTAAGAAAGTGTTTAGGTGAGGTAATGGTTAATTAAGGTTGTCAAGACTTGATTTAGGGGGTGGTCTTGCTAGATTAACAAATTAAAACTCTTTTTAAGTCAAATTAAGTCATTGACACAATTCCTTGATTTAGGAATTGAAGAGAGAATTACTATTCAAGATTCCATGACTAGGAATCTTGAATCAAAGAATGAGATTAGAGTTTAACTAAGCAATCTTAGGTTCTAATTAACCTTAATAAATTATTTTGACTCTAGATTAATTATTGAAATTAATTAATCTTCAATTAGAGTCTAATATTGCTTAGGTTTGGTTAATTACATCATTAGCTCACTTACCTGTTATAGGGCAAATGGTAATTTTCTAAAACTGCTCTGGACCTCCTGCTTAATAACCATCATAAACCACTTATAAACATAATTCCAAACTTCCTGGAAAAGTTTCGGCTCAAACGCCACATTTACCTTGTAAAACGCTCAGGGTATTTTGGTCATTTTGAAAGTTTAAAAACGAGATTTTCACCTCGATATCAAACATTGTAGTTATAATCCCTTTCAAACATTGAGTTGACCCATTCTAGACTGGGTTGTGATCTAATTTGGGTAAAAATGACCTCAGGGCATTTGGTCATTGTATCAGGCACAAAATTGAGAGACGTTACATTTAAGGCTCAAGAAAGGATTATATGTGGTGTGTGAAAAGTAGGAAGTTATTTAAGTGATGAGAGATAAAGTTTTAAGGTGAAGGGAAGTAAGAGAAACTTGAAAAGAGTGGAATTATCCTGCCTTTTCATTCTTCCAAAAAATGGTTTCTGAAACATGGAACAATTCTAAACCTCGTCAACTTTCTAGCCATTGAGATAAAACCACTTTCACATAACTAATCCATCTTAGATTTAACCTCGTAAGACCTTATAACATATTTTTTGAACTTCTGATTCTTTCTAAGCTTGCAAATGGCTTTCTATCTTGCATTCTATTTTCCTGGTCTTGCTGATTCTCTGATCTTGCATTGATGCCTTTGTTTGGGCTTCAATTCAAAACTATGAAGGGGAGTATCCAAAGATTTTTATGCATGAATGCTACGAGATTTTAAAACTTTTAAAGTTCAAAAGCTTTTTCAAAACACAGAAGTGATCTTCACTAATGGTTTTGTGAATATATCAGGCACTTGATCTTTAGATTCACAAATATTAACCCAACATCTCCTTTTTGAACATGATCTATAATGAAACGATGCTCAACATCAATGTGCTTAGATCTAAAGTGCTAGATAGGATTCTTTGTAAGATTTATAGCACTAGTATTATCACACAAGATAGGGATTTTAGAATACCTCAGGTGATAATCTTCGAGTGGTTCCTTATTCACAATATTTAGGTGCAACAGATTGCAACATCTACATATTTAGCTTTAGAGAAAAGAGCAATGGTATTTCTTGCATGACCAAGTGAAATAGTAGCATCTATTGGTTTCTCTCTACTTTGTCTTCTGCAAAATCAGCATTCATATCCTACAATATCAGAAGATGTACCTTCTCGTACCATAAACTAAGATTAGTAGTAAAAGATAGATATCTTAAAATCCTTTTAATAGAATTTAAGTGTAATTGTTTTAGGTTAGATTGAAATCTAGTACAAATTCCTACACTTAATCAAATATCCAGTCTACTTGTTGTAAGATACAAAGTGAACCAATCATTCCTCTAATTACTTTTTGATCCCTTTTCACCATTCTTATCTGCATTCAATGACTGAGATGGATGCATGGGGTGCTCATTAGTTTGGCTTGATCCATATTAAACATTTTCAAAATCTCTTTTGTATACTTTTCTTGATGGATCAAAGTTTCTTCTTTTTGTTGCTTTATTTGAAGTCCAAGGAAAAATTGAGTTCACCCATCATACTCATCTCAAATTCACCTTGCATTAATTTTGAAAACTTTTGGCAGAATGATTAGTGCCGCCAAATATGATGTCATCTACATGTATTTGAACTATCAAAAAGTTATTATTTTGCTCAAGAGTAAACAGGGTTGTGTCAACTTTACCTCTCTTAAACCCATTCTTCAATAAAAAGGTACTCAGCCTATAAGTTCCTTTGTTAACTTGAAGACATGGTTGGGAAGGTTTTCACTTAAAATTTGAGCCCTTCACGTAAATTTTCTTAGAGAAAATCCTTAGAAATAGACTTGACATCCATTTGGTATAAAGTGAATCCCTTGAAGGCAACAAAAACAAGTAGCATTCTTATGGCTTTAAGCCTAGCTACTGGTGCAAAGGTTTCATCATAATCAATTCATTCTTGTTGATTATAACCTCGTGCAACCACCTTGCTTTGTTTTTGACAACCTTTCCTGCCTCATCAAGCTTATTCTTTAACACCCATTTGATTCCAATGATGGTTTTTCTTTTGGACTTTTCCACTAGCATCCAGACTTTGCTTCTCTTGAACTAATCAGCTCTTTTTGCATAGCATCCACTCAACTTTGAGCATTCAAAGCATCTTCAATGCAATCAGGCTCGATGGTGAAAATAAAAGCACAATTGGACACATTTCTAAGGGAGGATCTTCTCACACCATTGGAAATTTCCCTTAGAAATTTGTTTTAAGAAATAGTTTTTATTCAAACTCCTCTATAGTTTATGTAACCTTGATGTTTTTCAGCTTCTCTTTCATCTTCAGATTGTTCTTCTTTGTGCTCAAAAATGTTACTTTCTGATGGCTTTGGAGTTCTAAGTAAGCCTTCTGAATTATCCTTGTTCTAGAGCTTACTTTCTAAAGATTGTGCTTTCATCTTGCTTTCTGATGGTTCCTTGTGTTTTAGCTTCTCAAGGTTTCTCTTCTAGCTCTTCTAGATCATCAGCAAAGTCCTTTATGAGCTCTTTGAACTTGATGTGGATAGTCTCTTCAACACATAGTATTCTCTTATTGTATATCCTATAAGCTTTCGAGATTGAAGAATATCCTAAGAAAATTCATCATCAATTTAGGATCAAATTTTGTGAGTTTGTCCTTGGTGTTAAGAATAAAACAAGATAAGCCAAATATATGGAAATATGATATGTTAGGTTTTCTGTCCCTTCCATAGCTCATAGGAGTTTTCTTGAGGAATAATTGTAGAAAAATTCTATTTTGAATATAGCACGAGGTATTTACAACCTTTGCCCAAGAGCCTTTTGATAAACGACTTTCTAAAAGCATGGTTTAGCCATTTCTTGCAAGCTTCTATTCTTTCTTTCAGCACCCTATTTTGTTAAGGAGTTCTAGGTGCAAAAAACTCATGAAAGATGTCATGGTTTTCACAAAACTCTTCAAAAACATGATTTTCAAATTCTCTCCATGATCAGATCTTATAGAGGTAATTTGAGAATCTTTTTCAATACAAACACATTTTGCAAAAACTTTGAATCGTTAACCACCTCATACTTAGAAGCTAGGAAGATAACTCATGTAAATCTAGAGTAATCGTTCACTATGACAAGGTAATATCTTTTGAGGAAAGACTCCAATTCTGGTTAGTCCAAAGAGATCCATATGTAAACGCTCAAGTGGCTTAATGGTCGAACCACATTTTTGTTGTGGAAAGAAGCTTTGGTTTGCTTGTCTTTCTCATAGAAATCACAAGTTGAATCCTTGTCATATCTGACTTAGGAGGCCTTTAACAAGCTCTTTATAAGATGGCTCAAAAATAAGCTTCATATAAACATGTCCAAGCTTCTTATGCCACAGTCACTTATCATCCATGATGGATGCAAGACATTTTACATCTTGATCTAGAAGATCATCTAAGAATAACACGTAATTGTTATCATGCCTCTTGCCAGAAAATGACTTGTCCAAAGTGGGATTTACAATCTTACAAACATGTGCATTGAATAAAACATTAAAGGCTTGGTCATAGAACTTGTTGATGCTTAACAATTGTGAAGCTAGACCATCAACAAGTAAAACCCTTAGAAATTTGGTAGAGTCATCCTTACTAGCATTTCCTATACTTGTGACCTTGGCCTTACCTCTATCAGCAAATTTTATTGATCTAGAGTTCTTGGGCTTCAAGTTTCTAAACCACTTTTGGATTCAGGACATGTGTTTAAAGCAGCCATTGTCCATGTACCATTTGTTGTCTTGGTCAACATGCATTCTCAGACACATATGTAATAAAACAAATTTTAACTCAGGTACCCAACTTTCTTGGGTCCTCTTAGGTTAGTTTTCCTTAGGGAGATTTTCCAATGTTTTACAATTTCTTTTTCATAAAACACTTGTCAGGAGGTGTCCTTTCTTGTGAGGAAGTACAAGAAACTATGTTCTTTACGTCTTTGATGAGATTATTTTTCCTTTCTTATTCATCGTTCTCTCATATTCCAACACCTTTTGAAAATAAGGTCTTTGTCCATGAAGCATCTGCTCAAGATTCTTGGAGCTATTTACCACTTTTTCAAGATCAAATTTCAGAAGTGTTGAAGTCGTTCCAAGTTTAAAATTACTTTCTAAGTTTTCTAATTTTATTTTGTGACTTCTACTTCTAAGGCTTTGAGCTTAACATTTAAAAACTTGTTTTCTCCTTTTATTTCTTCTTCCTCAGGCCTTAGATTCTCATTTTGACCTGGCCTTTTCAAGCTCCAAAACCACTTTCTATGGGTTTTTTAGGTTGAGATAGTGAGATGAATGGATCTAAAAGTTTTCAAGCAATTCCTTATATAGAGTTAATAATTCATCATAAGAGGAATTTGATTTAGAAGAATTATTTACCCAGGTTTTTCTTCTAAAGAATAGCTAGCCATAAAGCATAAGTTTGCTACATCTTCAAGCTTGTCTTGGCTTTCTAAACAATCTTTCTCCTCTTCTAATCACTCCACATAGCCAACATCTCTTTCTTCTTTGAGGAGAACTTTTCTGGACCTTTGAGCTTAATACAATCAGTTTCTGAAGTGTCTTTTCTCCACAGTTATAGCAAGTAACACTTTCCAACTTTCCTTTTCCTTTCTTGTCTTTTCTGAGGTTGATTTGTCTTCTTCTCTTTGTTTTGCTTCTCCAAGTTTTGGACATCTTCCTTACAAGCATGGAGATCTCATCTCCATCCTTTACTTCGGACTCATCTTCTGATTCTTCTTCCTTATTAGAGATTTCAATAACTTTCATTACTTTACCTTTACTTTGTTTCTGTGTGATGACTTCAAGGCCATGGATTTGCTCTTCATGGTTTCACTATGAACCTCAGAAAGCACAACTTTATGGGATTTTAAAGACCCAATGAGTGTATCCAAGCCAAGAGTTTGAAGATCTTTAGCTTCTGTGATGGCTATGACTTTGGGAAGCCATTTTGTAGGGAGGTTTCTTAGAATTTTTCAAACAATTTTAGAGTTAGAATACCTTTTGCCCAATCCCTTTAGTTGGTTCACTATGTGCATAAACCCTGGTGGTCATATCATCAATACTTCTTGCTCTTTCATTTTAAACATTTTGCATTAATGAACCAACATACTGATATTTGTCTCCTTGACTTGATCAGGATCTTCATGTAGCATATGAAGTTTGTCCCAGATCTCTTTAGCCATGTCACAAGCAATGATTTTATCATATTCTGATTTGCTTAGTGCACACGTGAGTAGGTATTTAGTTTTGGAGTTCAACTGAACTCTAGTTTTGTGTTGCTCAGTCCACCTACTATGGGGACTTCTCTAAGGTAGATAGTGCATCTTCAATATCAGGAACTTCTTCCATTAGAATGTAGTCTCCGTCTATAATGATCTTCCATAAGTCAAGACTTGTGTATTTGATTAACAACTCTGTTTCTGCTCTCCAATATGCATAGTCTCCATCATAAAAGAATGGTGATTGTTTATGGAGTGTCCTTTTGCAATATGGATATTTTGTGTCATTTGTCCCTTGGATCTTTGTCTTCTGAGTCATTAGAACGCTCAACCCTTAGCGGCCTAAGTTTTAATGCCAATTGTATGTTGAAAAGTACATTGAAAGGAGGGCTTGAATCGTGCCTTTACTTTTCTTTCCCTTTTCCAATTTTGAAAAGCTTAAATAAAAACTATCAAATATGAACTTGAAGTGATGGAAAGAGCGCAGGAAGTGTCAAACTTTCTAAACTAAATGAATGAACTAAATGCAAGATTAAATAAGCTTTTCAAAAACATAAATATAATAAGCACAAAACAAAATATAAGGGAGATTCAAGGAGAGAGAAGATACTGCATAAGAGTTTTTATATTGTTTGGCTAACTTGCCTACATCCAAGTTCTCAACAACCATTGTGTTCCACTAAAAACCTTTTCTTAACCCTAAGAAAGTTAGATAGCCTTTCTATAGCCTTCCCAAGCTATCTCTATATGACCAGGAGCTTACTCCCTTATCACATTCAACTAGTCTTTAACTAGTCTCTTCAAGCTACTCACAACGATCACTACCATCGGGCTACAAAGGTTGTGTTTGGGTTGGATCACTCAACTATCAAACACTCAAGTTTTTCAGAATAAACAATATTAGAGTTGAAAACTTGATTGACTTCTTCTATCAATTCTTCCTAGGAAGAATGTATGATCTACTAAGAACAAAAAGAAGATTTTTTAGAAAGTTGAAACGTTACAAGCTTAATAGTTTCAGAAGATTAGAGGAAATTTCTTCAACATTTTAACACAATTTTTTCAGCAAAAGCTTCTTCTAGTCGTTGTAAGCAACAACATCTTCTTTTATACTTGATCTTCATTTATGACTGTTGTCATTGATCCTTTTCCTAGTGACACGTGTTGATCTTCTTTTTGTGTCTTAAAAATGAAGTCTAGAGGAGTAGCTCTGTGTTAGAAGTTATTTGTAGTTGGAGAGCGTTGTCTAATAAAGGCTTCTAGTCCACTTTCAAGAAACTACTTTTTGCTTTTTGAACGAGGTTTCTGAACTTTTCCTTCTAGATGGAAGTTGACCAAGTTGAAAATAGATGTCACTATTAGTCTCAGAATTAGTTTGACTTTAAATTTTAACTTTAAATTTCCCTCCTAATTCTGGAAAGTGTACCGTTTACAGGAAACATGCTTTTTGAAGCGCTATTTCAATTTTGGACAAGCCTTGGATCTTCCATTCTTCAATCAAAGCTTGTTGTAAAGGAAATGATCACGATCATGATCATTGAAGATGGTATCCACACTTTTCTTCAGAAGTTGGATTGAAAACTTCACTTGAAACTTGCTTTCTGGAGACGTGGCATACTTTCTAAAGATTTGAACCTTGGTTTCTTGTACTTGAATTTTCCTTCATGCGTTGAGCATAGAAATGATCATTTTATGATTTATTTTCATTTTTTTAAGTTCCAAATCTTTTCAAATGGGATCAAATATGTTTGCACATGTCATTGTGAAAAAATAACCTCGTGTTAGGATCATGTATGCTAACGTAAAACTTCCTATTTGGTGCTTCAAGAAACTCAAGTAACGGATTAGTCCTTCTTCAAAATATTTTCATTGTAACGTTTAACTCTTAACCTCATACGCTCAAGTCGCATTTCGGTTATTTATTAGTTGTTACGCCTTTGTTTCAGGTCTTGACTTACTTTTTAAAATACGAGTAATAAAAATACGACTAAATTTTTCTTTTTGAACTTAAAGCTTAAAATGCCAGCCGCGCTTGCACATAAATACCGACTATTATATGTAAGACATGGCAGTCATATACACGTCATCATAGCAATTATAAGTAAAACCATAGAGTAGTCCTAACACAACTTATAGTATTATATCATAATCATAACATAACAACGATGTCCTTATAAATATAAGGACACCTAGGGGTATCAAATACACTAAACGCTTTAACTAACGCAAAAAGAATGTTATCAAGGCTAGACTAGTCTTCATGCTTTTGTTGTGCCCTCTGTCTGACTAGACGATGTGGTTCCTACGCCATGCCTCATGGAAGATCACAAACGTCCACATCAATCCCGTTGGAGACGACACGGGAGGGAAAACAAAAGAGGTGAGAATACTTACACAAGATTCTCAGGAGGCTCCCGACTTAACACAAGTGTCATCGTCGTCGCCTCCAGCCACTTCGGGTTTCATTATAAAAAAGTGTACATGCATAGGTTCAGTTTTAATTTCTCAAATCCTATTATCCGAAGTGGGTTTCTTTTAGCATGAGTCTTGATGATATGAATGCAGCAGATATTTTATATATGCATGGCAATGCTTAAGCATGATAGTTCATGTGCTCAACATATATCACTTAATTACAAGCACCAATGGAATAACCATGAAACATATGCATGTGCGTCTTTTACTTTATCATAATTGAACTCCTTGAGTTCCTTTCTTAACTTTTTCCACCCTCATCGTAGCCACCAAAATCCACCCAACATGCCATCCCGCGATTTTCACATAGCCACCAAAACTCCAAATACATCCATCGCCTAGGAATGAGCTCATCCCGTCGCTAGATTCATACTGGAAAATAAAGAGGGAATCATATCTCTTTCTTGGATCACCCGTACAACCTTTAACTCGGAAGTCATAATGGGATCATTTCCTCACTAACATATCTCTTTCTTGGATCACCCCGTACAACCCTTAACTTGGAAAGTCATAATGGGATCATTTCCACTTTATCATATCTTGTATGGATGCAACATGAGCATACAACCATAGAACATCATATAACATATCCTCTATTCATGTTTCATATTCTCATGCATTTTAAACATAGCATACCACATCATTATAGCAACATGCCACACATCCATACATTCTCATACTCATGGCATTTAAAACATTCACATACATCAAATATACCCACTCGATCTTATCCTCACATCACACCTCCTATCTGGGTCTTATGCTTTGGCCCTTACGGGTCTTAAGCTTGTGTTCCAATTATCTTATCTTTCATTATAGATCTTTATTACACCTAAAGGATCATTACCTATAATTTCCTCTAATGTTTATGCTCACTATCATAGCCAAACAACACTACATCACTTTGGGCAGAAAATTATCATATGATTACGGGTTCTAGAATCTCCGTCTTTGACCCTTTCTAAGTTCCGTCTTCGCCTAAGGCTCTATAATCAACTCCTAAACCAATTATGAGGGATTCCTACACATATCCACTAATTATAAACCATTTTTCTTAAGTTCAATTATGCTGAAATAGAATTTACAATTTGTGCATCTAAGTGTTCTAGAATTCTCATTTTAAGTCCTTTCTAGTTACTTGTTCTTTCCTAACTTCCCTAAAATGTTCCTTGCTTCACTCAAACATAATTTTACACATTTTAACACCATAAAACAGAATTTATATAGTGGCCAAACACAAGGGCAGAACCAAAATGCAAAACTCATATAATCACATCATGATTTAAAAGCATATAAGTTGCTAGTTTCTCTTGGAATAATTTTAGGAACTCAAAACTCTTTTAGAAACCAATTGATCTCATTAAAATCATATAAATGTGTGCTAGGTCAGTAGCTAAATTATTTAGCTCAAGGAATAGATTTAAAATTAAAACTTTGTTCATAATATTCTTTAAGTACACCTAAGCTTAGAAAAATTCCAAGACTTAGACTATGGGCACTTATGATTAGATGAACTCATCTCAAGTCCATCATCATCATCACAAGGCCAAAATGGCATTCTTGAAATGCCTTCATTTTCTAAAACTTTATGTAAGATACTTGGGCAAGTCTTTGAGCTCTAGGATATTTAAGTGATGGCATAAACTTAAACATGCTATGCACTTGTTTTATTCTTCATTATAAAATAAAGTGAGAGCATAAAATAAATATGAGATGCAACCTCATTATTATCTTTAAAGATTAAGTGATGACTTGAAATATAAACATGAAATGCAAGCTTGGAAATTTAAACATGATAATGCAAGTTCATTTAGTTATTCTTGAGAGCTTAGTGATAGCATCAAAATAAACATGCTATGCAAGGCATAAACATAAACATGTGTGCAACTCATTTTATCTTAACTAGAGCTCTTACAAGACTTTAGAGGAACATTACAACCTTAACCCAATATGCATCTTAACAACATAAAGTGAGCTTTAGAGTTCTTAGCACCAAGTCTTCAAAGAAGCCTTTGGTTTTGAACTTCATCATCAAGCTCAAGAAAATGGACACAAAGCTCAACACTTTGTCTAAACAAAATACAAAGAACTAAGTCATATTCTTTATTTTATTGCTCATGGGCTTCAATCTAGAGTAAAACTCTTAGAATGGCCGACCAACTTTAAGGTTGGCAAGGGTAAGCTTAGAGCTCTTTGAAAACATATGATTAATTTTCTTAACAAAACTTTTGTGATCTACTTAACATTTTTAACAAACTTTGTTCAACCAAGGAAGAAGAAACCAAAATCTTCAAAGGAAAAGGAAGAGAAAACCGAAACTTTGGCAAGGAAAAGAAAAGGAAAAAATTGAAACATGTATGGTCCAAGACCAAGTTTTCAAGCTTTAAAGGTTTCTCACATGACAACAACAAACCATTATCTTGAAACCTCATCATCAAGCCAAAGTTTTTCTCATGAAAGGCCTCATGGCTGAAAAGAAGAAGGAAGAGAAAAAGAGTTTTGAACCAAGAGAAAACTAGAACTTTCCTTGAAGAAAACAAGTAAAAACTTTGAAACAAAACCCCTACCTAAAGAAGTCTTGAAAGAAATGAAAGAAAGCTTGGATCCTTGATAAATGAGAAGACAAAATCTTCTCTTGGATGGCAATGAGGATTCGGCCAAGGGAGGACAGAAGGAAGATGGATTTTCCTTGAGAAAGTAAGCTTGGAAATGGAAAGGTTTGGTGTTTGAGAGGTGGTTTGAGGTGAGGGAGTGGTGGTTCAAGGTTGTTTGTGGTGGTGGAAAGGTTTCTTTGAGGGAGGAAAAAGAAGAACAAGATGAAGAGAAAGTTAGAAGAAAGAGAGAAAATGCAAGAAAGCTTGAACTTGGCAAATGATCTAAAGTGTAACCAAGTTCTCAAGGCTTGGTATTTATAAAAAATTTTCAGCATTGAGGCTGATTTGGGAGGAGGATGGCTGAAGGTTTCTTGGCCTTTGGAGGGAGGAAAATATCTTCAAAGCTTGTCATTCAAAGGCATGGTTGGAAGCATGACTAAGTATGGTCAAGGTATGGCTTAAGGCATGGCCTACATGGTTCTTTGAGTGAAACAAAATCAACATGTGACAAAATCAAAGGGTATGCATTCGGCTAGAACTTCCAACCAAGGGGGAAGGATGATTTGTCCATGTAATTGTGGTTTAATGATGTGTTTAGGTGTTTCTTTGATTAAGGTTTTGATTAGGAGTTTGTAAGAAAGTGTTTAGGTAAGGTAATGACTAATTAAGGTTGTCAAGACTTGATTAGGAGGGTGATCTTGCTAAATTAACAATTTAAAACCATTCTTTTGGTCAAATGAGGTATGGGCACAATTCCTTAATTTAAGGAATTGGAGAGAAAAACACTATATAAGATTCCATGACTAGGAATCTTGAATCAAAAGATGTAATTAGAGTTTAACCAAGCAATCTTAGGCTCTAATTAACCTTAATAAATTATTTTGACTCTAGATTAATTATCGAAATAAATTAATCTTCGATTAGAGCCTAATATTGCTTAGGTTTGCTTAATTACGTCATTAGGCTCACTGTACACTTTCTAGGGGCAAAATGGTAATTTTATACTAAACTGCTCTTACCTTCAGGCCTTACTAAACATCAAAAACCACTCATAAACATCATTTAAAACCTTCTGTAAAGTTGGCTAAACCACAAAAAAACGATAACAAACAATCATATGAGCGTTTTGGTAATTTCAGCGTCAAAACTCAAAATGAGATCTTCTCTCTATTACCACACATAACACATATAATCCCCTATCAACATCAAAACATCCCCTTGAGGATGGCCAGGACGATCTCATTTTTCGAAAATGACTTCAGGGCATTTCGGTCATTTGCACACGAAAAAATCGACGTTACATTCATGAGATTAGTTTTGCTATCACTCAAAATGTTTAGCACTCATCTTTCTGAAAGGTTCTAGAGCTAACAACAACAATGTAAAGAAAATAAAGGAAATCTTGTCCTAGAAAAGCATAAAATGGGATTGAGAATGATTAAGAAACTGGACTCTGTTTAGTAACAGGGTGACATTGTGAGAGTGAGTGTGTGAGTAAAAATTTCCACCCTTACAAATGTAGAAATACTATTTAAAGACATCATAGTACTCTAAGATTATGACAATTGTCTTCATCTTATCCTTGGATGTTGTCCACGCGTATTTGATATGTTTTTCTTTGTCATACACCTTCGTTATCAAATAGTTACCACTTCATCGCGTCTTCATGAAGCCTCTGTTAATAACCGCTAAACAAGGCTAACAATCGTATTTAATCTCTTGCCAACCAACATCCGTCTCCAAATGATCACTGTGGCAATCTTCTTATAATCTTCAAAATTTTCTAAGTCCCAAATGACAAACATGAACTTCGACCTTCAAATTTGAACTTAGATCTTACCAATGCCACCTTGCAACCTTGTAGATTCAAACTCATCACGAGTGACCAACATCGACTTCGACACGTCAATTGTCAAACTTAAAACTATCATTGTTGATATGCTTTTCCTTGAGAATCATACTTCACGTCTTGATAACTTTGACAGGTCAAATATCGTCACCAAGAGCCTTCATGCTTCGACGGTCATAATGACCCTCACCTCACCAAGGTCGAATGAAGCAATTGTTCTTATGCTCTCAAAATTATTCTTTTTTTTCTATTGTGCATTTTGTGTAGTATTATTGAAGCAATTGTTCCTATGCTCTCAAACCAATTCTAATTCATAGTGATTCAAGATAATGATTTTTTTATTCGCTATCTTTTTACTTAAAGCACTTTGATCGGATTATGCTCATGTTTGTTTTTCATTAATGTGAAACTGGAATTGCTGCCTCTAGTTTATTGTGAAAGTGAATAATTTTCTCATTCTGAAGGGTATGAATAAGAAGTAAGCAAGAAATTCAATTGGGTTTTCTGAGCTTCTCCCTTTAATTTGATCTATCTAATATGTGTTAGGTATAATGGTAACATTCATTCATAATCACTAACGGAAAATTTACAATTTTGATTTGCTTCTCCTTTGGTCACAACAATTCTTTTGGTTCTAAAATATTATGATTAAAATTCTATCAAGTATCAATTTTGATTAGCCTTTTCCATTTTCTTTTGTCAAATGATTTTGTTTTCTATTGCCTATTGTTTTTCCTGTTGATCTAAATTGTTTTTGTGTGATATCTGCGCATTGTGATTTTCCGATGAATGTTTTTCTTCATTAAAAGCAATGCTATTTTTAATGGTACCTGTGTTTTACGTGAAACTATTATGACTGCGATTCACTTTCCCTCTCAATAATTTGGGTTGGAGTTGGAGATGGACCATGGATGAGATGTAGCACTTTGATGATAACATCAAAGTCCTTATTTGACAACTTTCAGGCAATTGATTGCTCTTCAATACTAGAGTACTGTTGCTTTTATAGTAACCTTTACCATTTATAGTTGGTGATTAGAAAGCCTAGAGTTTGACATGAGTGACAAAGGTGATAGTACATTAGCCAATTCCAAAATTGAGTCTGAATTAATTTGCCATGATGTTTTATGAAGCTTCTCTTGGTTGAGACGAATTCAATGGAGTTCTACTATCTCCACATCAATAAATGTAAGATGGCTGGCAAGCATGTTTACCCAACGTCTAATCCGGATTAAGGAGGTTCTTGGGTTAAAAGTGGAGATAAACATTTTATGACATATTTAACATTTATAAATTGCATCTCTATGAGCTTTATCTATGTTTCCCATTTTCATGTATGTTACTGTGTTAAACTTATTTATTATTCGTTTGAGTGTTTTCTTTGATGATTTAACTATATCTTTCGGTTTTTTTATTACATTTAATTTAATAAGTTTTTATCTACTACATTATGTCTTTTCTATTTTTATATCTTCCTTTATAGAATTGGTTCATGATTTTCTAACTATTTATGCGTTTACATTTTTATATTTGTATAAGTACTGTGTTCTGATTTTTTTCTTTTTGTTTAGATTCATTCATAAATTGTATTATGAAGGAATTCAATTATATTATAATTCCCTCTAATAGGGTATCAAGTTATGTTCTAATTATTAGAATTTTCAAACTAATATATCAAATAAGTAGAGTTTTGAGAAGTGCACTTGCTAAGATTAACTGGATTTATGTTTGAGACCTATTATTACTGTGATGACTCAAAAATTTAAAATTTGCATATGTTTTAAAAATAATAGTGAGTATGATAAATAAAATGGATGGGAACCAATTTTGACATGAATTTAGTTGGAATAGTATTGGTGACACAACACAAGTGGAGCTTACTTCTTTTTTTTCACATTCTTTCTTTCCTTCCTTTCTCTTTTTTATCTCTCCTCCCTTTCTCTCTCTCTCTCCCTCTCTCTCTCTCTCTCTCTTCTTTCTAGAATGTTGGCAATTTAAATAAAATTGCCTTGTTGAAATTTAGATGCTATGGGAAGAAAATATAAACACTAGAGAACAAAATGTAATCTCACAAAATGTTTGCATTGAAAGAACAACAATATACTCAAAGCTTGGCTTTTATTAGTAGTCAATTTTACAAAACACAAAACACTCAAATATAGAACTTGTTGAAGTTCTTGTTCTTTTTCTCTGTTTTCTTATACTCACTTATACAATTACAATGAAATGGTACCCATATTTATACTACTAAATGGACTGGTTGTTTCCTTAAGTAACCAACTTGGACAACTAATATTTGCTTTAATTATAATCAGCTAGCTAATTTCCAACTTGTGTACTGTTGTGAATTTCCAGCTATCCAAAATCGTGTACAACTAGTAATTCAACAATGACCATTCAAAGCTAATGATGTTGTCTAAAGAACCATCATGACCCAAGTTTCTAATCGACCAATTAGCAATTTGTCAAGTTGCAATTTACCAGTTGCCAAGTTTAACTTCCAACATCCTCCCTTAAACTTGGTTTCATCATTCCGAGCATATTCTTCAACTACAAGAACGAATTGGCCTTGAGTGGTTTTGTAAAAATGTCTGTGAATTGATTTTCTGAAGTGTAATACTCCACCACAATTTCTTTGTCTCTAATCAAGTCACAAATGTAGTGATGTTTGATATCAATGTGTTTGCTTGCCCATGAAAGACTGGATTCTTTGTTAAAGCAATTGTTGATTTGTTGTCATAGAATTTCTTTGTTGGACCATCTTGTTGGTGTTGCAACTCACTCAATATTCTTCGCAACCAAACTGCTTGAGTAGCACAATTTGTTGCTACAATGTACTCTGCCTTTGCCTTGACAGAGCAACTACTTGTTGTTTCTTGGAGGACCAAGAAAATACACCTGTACCAAGATGAAAAACATAACCCGAAGTCCTTTTAGTTTCAGTTTCACCAGCCCAATCACTGTTTGTGTATCCAATTAACTCTGGCTTGTTAGAACTGAATAAAAAATGCCTTCACCAACTGTCCCTTTGACATATCTCAAAATTCGCTTTGCACTTGCCAATGGAATTGTCTTGGTGATTCCATGAATCTCTTATGAGCCCAACTCCATAAACTATGTCAGGTCTTGTTGTTGTCAAGTACCTGAGACTTCCCACTAACATTCTAAAATTTGTTGAATTGATAAGATCACCACCACTTTCTTTTCCAAGCTTCAATCTTTTTCGACTAGTGTCGCATTGGTTTGCAAGCCTCCATCTTGAATTTCTTCAGAACATGTTGCATATTTCTTCTGAGAGATAAAAATCTCTTCATTTGTTTGCTTCACTTCAATGCCTAGAAAATAAGGCATTAAGCCCATATCTGTCATTTCAAATTGAGTGGACATATTATCTCTAAATTCACTAGCAATTTTAAATTATTGCCAGTGAAGATCAAATCATCCATGTGCAGACAAACAACAATGATATCTCAGCCTTGTTTGTTTTGACATATAGAGCATGCTCATATGGACTTCTGTGAAATCCATTGTTCATGTCAATACGTGTGTACCAAGCTCTAGGTGTTTGCTTCAATCCATATAGTGTTTTCTTCAACTTGTAGACCTTATCTTTATCTCCTTGTTGTAGATAACTTGGTGGTTGCTCTACATAAACTTCTTCTTCAAGCACACTATTCAATAAAGCAGACTTGACATCCATTTGAAAAATCTTCAATTTATTTTGGGCAGCAAGGAAAAGAATCATGCGTACTGTGTCTAATCTAGCAACTGGAGCAAATACTTCAAAATAATCAATGTAAGGTTTCCATTTGTACCTTTTGCCACTAAACGTTCTTTGAAACGATCTATCTCTCCATTTGGATTGTACTTTGTTTTGTATACCCACTTTACAACTATTGACTTCTTTCCTTCTGGAAGTTTTGTTAACTCCCACGTGTCATTCTTCTCAATTGCATGAATTTCTTCATCCATTGCTTTAATCCACAATCATCATTGGCGTTTCCTCATATTTCACTGGATCACACTCTGCAAATAAGGCATATTAGGTAACTTCTTCCTCCCTATCCTTCGAATCATCATCTCTACCAACTTCATAATCTTGCAATTGAGGAGGTGGATGTCGCTCCCTTTGTGGATATCTATGAGGTGGTGAATCTGATGTTGATTCATCCGATGATTCATTTGTTTTGTCATCAAGTTCTTCATTTATAGTTACCATTACAGGCAACAACTCCTTTTTTTTCTGACCAGTTCCATGCTCTATCTTAATCAAAGGTAACATCTCGGATGATAATTCCCTTTTGAGTCTCTGGAGTGTACAACTTGTAGGTTTTTGTTTCTTCATTGTATTCTACAAAGATGCATTTTTCTGTCTTGTTATTGAGCTTCTTCCAGTTGATCAGGAACATGTGCATAAGCAATAGCCAAAGACTTTCAGGTGGCTGAGATTTGGCTTTTGCCCACTCGAAGCTTCTTGTGGAGTTTTATCACAAACACTTTTGATAGGACATCTATTTAAGATGTAAACAGCACAAGCCATTGCTTCTGCCAAAAACTCTTGGGTAATTTCTTGCAATGCTACATGTTTCTCACCATATCCATGATAGTTCTATTCTTTCTTTCTGCCACTCCATTTTGTTGAGGAGTATATCTAGCAATCATCTGATGCTTAACACCATGTTTCCTCAAGAAATTATCACAAACAATATACTCTGTTCCCTATCAATTCTCAAGGTTTTCAAGTATAACCATTTCGCCTTTCAACATACGCCATCAAACTTTTGAGTGTATCACAAGCATCAGATTTATTTTTTAGAAAATACACCCACGTCTTCCTACTAAAGTCATCAATAAAAGTAATAAAATATTTATGACCTCCATTGGATGGAACTTCCACATAGCATAAATCAGAGTGCACTAGCTCAAGTGGTTTTGTAGCTCTCCAGGCACGTCCTTTAGGAAAAGGATCTTGATGCTTTTTACTAACCACACAAGCTTCACATAGTTGATTAGGAGCTTGGATATTAGACAAGCCAGTAACCCATTTTTTATTTGCAAGAAATTTGATGCTTTCAAAGTTGAAATGTCCAAACCGCATGTACCAAAGCCAATTATCATTTTGCAACATAAACCAGCATCATACTTGATGTTCATTGGAAATAAACGATTCCTTGACATCTTTGTCTTTGCTATCAGGCCCATCTCAGCATCATTTATTGTGCAACCTTTCTTGTTGAATTTTAAATCATAGCCCTTTTCAGCAGTTGTCCCACACTTAAGAGATTATGACATATACCAGGTGCATAGAATACATCAGAAATGTAATTCAAGGATCCATCTTTGAATCTTGATGGCAATCTTTCCATTCCCCATGACTTCAAGTTTTGAATTGTCACCAAGCTTGAATGAGGAATGGTAACTCTCATCTAAGTCAGAAAATAGTTCCTTTTTCCCACTTAGATGATTATTGCATCCTGTATCTAACAACCACTGGTTGTCATTTTTATTAGCTCCTGCATGACTTGTTGTAAGCACCATCTTTGTATCTTCTTCACTTTCTACAATTCGGGCATGGCTTTCTTTAATATTCAATGCTTTAGCACGACATTCTGAACTATAGTGACACAATTATGGCACTAATATGAGATTTGCATTCAAATTGAAAATGTCTTACTTTTGGCATTTATGACATTGAATATTAGATTTATTTTGAAAAGAGCCATTACCTCGTGTGCCTTGGCTTGAGTTAGATTGAAGATTCCTCCCTCTTCCTTTGAAATTTTGACCTCTTTGATGGTGGTTCTCCCTTCTTTGCATACGTCCCTCATTTCTCACATTTGTTTGTGCTTTTAATGCTTGCTCAATTGTCCCACTTGACCTCTCATTCATCCGCATTCCACGTGACTCTAAAGATGCTTGCAAATCATTTGCTTCTTCAATAACCTTACCACGTAATCAAAACAAGTTGAAAGTGTCCGCATAATTTTCTCCATGATTTCTTTCTCCTTCATTTCGTCACCATTATTTTTCATATCATTGATGAGCTCGTCCATTCGTGAGAAATAATCACGAATGCTTTCATCTCTTCCTTGCTCCATCAACTCGAACTGGCATTTTAAGCCTTGCAACCTTGTTCGACTTGGTTACACCTTCATATGTCTTAAGTAAAATATCCCAAGCCTCTTTTGCTGTTTTAGCATGGAAAATTTTCTCAAAGGCTCCATAGATTGACAAATAAAAAATAAGGTTTTTCATTAAGTAGACGATTTTTATCTACTTGTTGTATATCAGCTTTTCCTTTATCTTCTTCAGTTGGTTCAACAAACCTTCTTTGATGATGTCTCCATAACCGCTGGTTTTTAAACACACTCTATTATGTGTAACGCCCCAATTTTTACTGTAATTTTTACTGTCATTAGGAATTATCGAATTA
This sequence comes from Dalbergia oliveri, assembly GCA_030441495.1. Classification (NCBI taxonomy): domain Eukaryota; kingdom Viridiplantae; phylum Streptophyta; class Magnoliopsida; order Fabales; family Fabaceae; genus Dalbergia; species Dalbergia oliveri. The sequence goes on from JAMLFY010000010.1 coordinate 6,005,127, forward strand.
CCATAGGTAAATATTATATAAAATTTGAGACCAAACAATCCTTAATAAAGGAATATAACGTTAGAAGAGAAGTTAGGAGCAATTCGTGCAAGTATTGCAAACCCCAATTTTCTGTACGTGTAAAATGACCAAAATGCCCTGAGGTTATTTTACTCAGAAATGAGGATCGTGGGCCCCACCCATCCTCAAGGAGATGTTTTGATGATAATAAGGGATTGTTTGTGTTATGTGTGTTAATAGAGGAGAAGAATCCTAATTTTGAGTCTTTACGCGAAATGACCAAAACGCCTTTGCGTTTTAACTTCGATTTGCGTGCCTGAGCCCAAACCTCACTAAAATGTTTTAAAAGGTGTTTTTAAGCCATGATTAACCATTGGTTAAGCTCGGGTGGTCTCGGGCAATTTTTAAGTAAAATGACCGTTTTGCCCGTCTCTTGTGTAGTTTTACAAATTTTGAGATTTTTGATTCGTCTAACGAAACCTAAGCAATATTAGGCTCAAATTAAAGCTTATTAAATTCTAATTATTAATCTAGAGTCAAAATTATTTATTTAAATTGATTAGAACCTAAAATTGCTTTAAAACACTCAAATTGCTTACTAATTCACCTAAGCCCTTAACCGTAAATTCTCTAAATTGCATGAATACCTTGCCTACACCTAAATAATACATGGAACACACAAAACCCTCTTCCATGAGGCTGTAATGCATGAAATAATTAGCCATAATCATTAGAATTATTGCAAGATAATGCACTAAAACAAAATGCCAAAAAATTCCCTAAAACATGGCATAAAACATGCCTTAAACAAGAAATGATTTTCCTCCCTTTGTTCCCCATGAAAAATTCAAAAATTATGCCTCCTCCTCTTGTCCATACATGAGCTTGAATTTCTATAAATAGGCATGCTTGAGGATCCTTGGAAGCCTTGCTCATAACTTACACAAATTCTAGTTTTAGGAGCACCAAAAGCTTCATTTCCTCCTCCTCTTGGCTGAATTCTTTCTTCAAGTTTTCAAGAATATTTTCTTTCATTTCACTCCAAGAAACCAAGTTCTCTTCCTTTCCTTCAAATCAGATTAGGTAGGGAGTTGTTTTTAAGTTTATTTCTATGATTTGCTAAGTTGTGTTCTTGGTTCAAAATGATGATTTCATGAATTTTCTTAGTTTTTCATTTGGTTTTCTTCTTTTCTTTAACCAATTCGGCCATATGGCCTAGGTGGGACTAAGATGATGGCTTGATGATGAGGACCTTGAAGGTGGGTTGTGAATCCATCACAAGTTAGGCCTCTAAAGCTTGAAAGTTCCACTTGATGCAAAACTTTAAAGAATAATATTTTTATGATGTTTTTATGATCTTGAGTTTAGAACTTGAAAGATGTATTTTTCACTTTGTCTTGCTAAGATATATTTGGTTGAATTTATATTTCTCTAAAGTCTTGGAGGAGCTCTAGTAAAGAAATAAAATGAACTTGCATCCATGTTTAAGTTTATGCCTTGCATAACCATGTTTACTTTCTATGTCATCACTAAATTCTCAAGAATGAATAAATGAACTTGCATATTCATGTTTAAATTTCCAAGCTTGCATTTCATGTTTATATTTCAAGTTGTCACTTAATCTTCAAAGATAATAAAGAGGATGCATCTCATATTTATTTTATGCTCTCACTTTATTTTATAATGGCTAAAAGAATCAACGCATGACATGTTTATTTTATGTCATCACCTAAAGATCCTAGAGCTCAAAGACTTGCCCAAGTATCACAAGCAAAGAAATAAGATTATTGGAGTTAAAGAATTAATTCTTTAAGAAGTCTTGAGATTGGAGCTTAAAAAGATGTAATAATAATTCTCTTCTCCTTCAGGTCCATGGATTACCACCGCTCTTCTTAGATTTCTTCTCCCTCCACTTGGTCCCTGCGGACCGCCGCTTCAATTTCTTGCATCATGTTTATATTTCAAGCTCTTGCATCATGTTTAATTTTCAAGTCATCACCTTAAATCTTAAAGATAAAGAAATGGATTTGCATATCATGTTTATAATTCCAAGTTATCACCTTATAATGACAAGATTAAAATGAGGTTGCATAGCATGTTTATGATTCTAAGATATCACATAAATCTCTTAAGATCAAGACTTGCTCCTTTTATCTTAAGTGAGAATTTTAATCATGAAGATTCTTTCAAGTTTAGCAAAAAGAATTAGTTTCTAAAAGAAATTTGAGGCCTTGCAAAGACTTTACAAGAAACTAGTATTCCATGTACACTTAAAATGTGATTATGATAGGTTCATGATTCAGCCACTAATCTGAGTTTATTACCAATGTATGATGATGATTTAATATGTTTAAAGTTGTGATTATTATGTTTATTGATGAGGGAACAATTATATGCAAGTTAGAAGAGAAACTAGCTATATAAAACAACGTAAAGCAAGATTTCTAGAACTCTAGATAATGAAATTTATGCAATCTGTTCAGAACCTTTAGTGGCCTTAAGAACCAGATTTTATTATGTTTAGATAAGGGATAATGATTCATAATTGGGTTAGTAATTAATTTTGGCATCGTAGGAAAGACGGTAAAGAAAGGGTTAAAAACAACTTCTACACAGTAAAACCTTAAGAATGACTTACTACCTATGCTGCCCCATATAGTCTAATAATGTTCCTAAGGCTTATAATTAATGGCAATGATGGTAATGAATCCCTTAGATGCATAATTAATTAGTTCAATAATTGAGGTTGCCCGATTCTAGAGTTTCGGTTGTTGAGACGTTTTAAGAATTGATGATGATGCCTCCTTGATGTTTTAAATGATAAGTCTAGTAGAGATTTGATGCTTTGGAATGTCAATTTATATGATGATGTAATGCCTACTGAGAATTTGATATTATTGAATGATTTCATGACTTGCATGTTATAGTTGCTATTGCAAACAATGAGAATGTTCATGCATCTTGATGATTATGATATAACATGCAAAGACTTAAAGGTGACTCAAAATATATAAGGAAATGATCCTTTGGACCCATCAGACTATAGGTGGTGAAAAGGGTGATCCTGAGAAAATGATCCTTTGGACCCATCAAACTATAGGCGGTGAAAAGGTGATTCTTGCCCCTAGTCCGTTCTCTAAAAGGGTAGAGACGGAATTTTAACTTATCAAAAGGGATAAGTATATGCTAGTGACGACTAGTAAGGTATAAGCTCATAACCTAGATTACTCCCAAAAGGGTGGAGTATAGGGTGGCCTAGGAAAATGATGATGAAAGTAACTTTAAGTCACCTAAGAAACTAAGTAAATGCATTATGTGAATATGATGTTCTACTATGCATAGTATTTATGAGATGATGATGAGAAATATGATGTTCTGCTATGCATAGTATTATGAAATGATGATGAGGAATATGATGTGATTTTATGCATAACTATGTTATTATATATGAAAGGAAAAGTTCATTATAAACATGACATGCTAAGTTTATGATGCATTATAAGACGCATGATTAAAAGGACGAACTCGGTAAAGTATATTTTCAAACTTAATAAATCAATCTTAGCATGCTCATTATTTCATAATAACCCTGAGGTTCCTGGGGACGATGATGATGACACAATGCATCATGAGGTGAGTACCCTACTGAGATTCTTTTTATAAGTTTCTCACTCCCTCTATTTTTCTTTCCATCTCGTCTTCAAAGGAGAAGCGTTCGTGAATCACATTGAGGCTCAGGGCTGAACTTGATCCTACTAGTTTCACTCGTATATTTCAGATATCTATCCCTATCCCTGGAGTGTTATTACTAGGTGCCATTAATGGATGTCCTTCCATCCATATATTATTTATGTTTTGTTAGATTGCCTACACTTAGTCTTATTCTGTTGGTAGGCAAAATATCTATATGATATGTAATTATGGATGTATGATGGAGCCAATATATTATGATGTGATATTTGTAAATTCCTATGTGTCTTTTAAATTTTGCTAAATCATTCACGTTAAGCGTGGCTCACGTTTTCAATTATGTTTAAAAAAAAATGGCTCGTAATTTCACTAAGTATTTTCAAAGCATGATTAAGGAACTGAAACAAAGAGTAAAGTCTAGTAATTAATCATACTCCTAGGTGTATTGGGTTAATTATTAGGGTGTTACATTAGGTGTTTCCATATGGTTAAATTTGATTTGCCATCGAACTTAAAGAAGTTGTTTGTACTTGTTGAACTTGACTTGCTCTTATGCTTGAACTTCTCCATTTTGATACAACAAGCTCTTGATACCAATGTTGGCAATTTAAATAAAATTGACTTGTTGAAATTTAGATGCTATGGGAAGAAAATATAAACACTAAGAGAACAAAATTTAATCTCAGAAAATGTTTCTATTGAAAGAACAATAATATACTCAAAGATTGGCTTTTGTTAGTAGCCAATTTTACAAAACACACAACACTTAAATATAGAAGTTTTTGAAGTTCTTGTTCTTTTCTCTTTGTTTTTCTTATACTCACTTATACAATTATAATGAAATGGTATCCATATTTATACTACTAAATAGCCTTGTTTCCTCAAGTAACCAACTTGGACAACTAATATTTGCTTTAATTATGATGGGCCAGCTTATTTCCAACTTGTGTACTGTTGTGAATTTCTAGCTATCCAAAACCGTGTACAACTAGCAATTCAACAATGACCATTCAAAGCCAATGATGTTGTCTAAAGAACCATCATGACCCAAGTTTCTAATTGACCAATTGGCAATTTGTCAAGTTGCAATTTACTAGTTGTCAAGTTTAACTTCCAACACAAAGCCTCCTTATTTCTCCCTTCTTTCTCCTCTCCCTCATGCTCTCTCTCTTCCCCTATACCTTTCTCTTTCAACACCGCCACCACCTCTCTGCCTATCCACTATACCGCCACAGGATGCCGCGACCCTGGTCCTCCCCAACCGTGGAGCTTTCTCTCTACCTCCTCTATGATTGACTTTCTCTCAGGAGAGGGAGTCGCTGCAACTTGAGTTTTGAGGCATTGCTTCCTTCTTTCTTCCTTTTGGGTAAGCTTCAATAACTCTCTTTTGATTCTATTGAGCTAATTCCTATATGTGGTTATAGAGGATTTGGGGACCCTAGGTTGTAGAAATTGAGGATTTTGATATATAGAGCTTATATCTATTAATTGATGGCATTGTTAGCTCACATATATTGTTATCTTGCTCCTAGAATTGTAGAGCAATCAGACGTCAATTGGGAATTTCTTTAACTTGAGGAATGCTTTCCGGTTCCTTGGGAACCATTGTAGTGAGTAGATTTAGTTCTCTAGTTATATTCCTCTAATATAAATTATTTATGAATTTTATATAATACCTATTTTTCCCTATTTACAAATTCGCATGGTTTAAGTATTTAAGATATTTATTCATTGTTGTTGATTGAAAAATAAATGTTTCAATTACTACATGAGACAAATAAATGATTTTATGCTATATTTAAAAAAATAGATTGGTTTGAATAGGATGGGTATGGATTTTAGAACTTGAAAAACTGATTCATATGGTCTAAGTCTCAATTGTATTCATGATTGAAAAAATTATTGGAGTTGGGATAGACTCATGGAATGGGCTATGTAGGTTTTTGATAAAAGTATTTGGAAAAACTATTGAGTAAATGATAATGATTGGTTCTTTTATAAATTGTTTTGGGAATGCCTAAGATAGGAACTGAGCTAATAGTAGGTGGAGTTAGCCAGGGTGCAACTTGACTGATAAGAGTGTTACATGACCATATGAGAATGGTACATGATGGATGAGTGTAGGTCCACATATTTGTGATTCCTAATGGAAGGCACACCGCCCCAGTGTGTGGTCCTGAATGGAATTTATCCTGAGGCCACTTCCCCATATATACTTATTTTTATTATGAATATGTTTTTACCATATTGTTTATATAGCTTTCTAATATTATTGATTTGATTTTATCATTGTCTCATGTGGGCTATGGATGCTTTATCTACTAGAATTGTCAAACTCACTCTGTTACCTTCCTTCTTTTTCAGATTCAAGTGCTAGTCCAAGATCCAATCCTTCTCCAACTTAATAGATTTTGGACCCTCTCTTTTGATAATCCCACTTTGATTCGTGGGTCTTGTTAAGGGAAGAGTTTATTGTCCTTAACTAATAGATATAGCTCCTTTTCGTCACAGCAGGATTAGGGATGAGTTTATATTTTAAAACTAATTTGATCGATTTAGAAGTAATGGCTATGTATTATGTTATGTTTCTTACATATGTATTTTGATATGATAACTTAGTTTTCTTTTATTTCCTAAATTTGGACATTTTGGATTGATAAGTTTTATGGTAACTTATGCTTTGAACTTAAAATGATGTAGTTGATGAGACAAACCTTATTTTGAGATGTATAAATATAATAATTATAGTACTTTGGCTATGCTATGATATTTGGATATTGTGAGAATATATTTTTGCAGGTTTTGTGTGTGAGGAATGTCCAAAAAAATAGAGGAAATTCTATCCATTTTTCTAGAAAATTGTGTCCTAAGGCTAGTTAGGAAGCATGTTCCCTATGCACCAATCACAGTTCGGATTGGGTCGTGACAATTGCTAGATTTATGTTTCATAAAGTGTAATTTTCAAACTGATGTATGCTTATGTTTCTTGTTCATCAATGTATGCTTTCATATCATGAAGCTTCAATTTCCATTTTACTCATAAGTTTTTTGAAGATTATAGAAAAGGAAGAACATATATAAATATGTGTGTTGACGTGTTGAAGCTAAAAGATTGGCCCATTATAAATAAAAATATGTAAAATTAAATTATTTAAGAATTTTTTTTGCACATTTTTTTAGTTAAAAATTTAATCATTTCATCACAATAATTATTCCATCAAATTAGTCATTTGAATCGTAATTGACAACATTAGGTTCTTCCTAAGAATCATAGAGGTTCAAACATAAATGATTTTATATACTTATATGAATAAACCCCATACAAATGAGAAGAGGAAGGCCAGAGGTAAAAAAAGGGATGGAAAGACATTAAAAAGCAGAATTGTTGGAACATGCTGTGGCAGGTTGGAGTAAAGAGTTATGGTGTAAGAGTATGAAATAAAATAAGTATTGCTTAACCCTCTAGTTATTCAAAGTTGTTATGTTATAAGTATAACATTTAACCTTCTTTTTATGTTCACTTTAAGACATCTACAATATATTATTAATTCCTCCCATTTTATTAACAAATTTGGCATGAACAAAGTCGAGTGGAAGAGATCAAAGCTAAAATACTAGGGGTGTTAATCTTTACCTTTGGGTTTTTGTTAGTACATAGGTGAAATTTCCAACAATGAACCTTTTGTGAAATAAGGGGTTAAATGCTTGGTGTTTATCCTCATACAATATCTTTTGATTTTTCAGTCTAATTGTGATTTTAGTTATTGAATTAGGCATATTGTGAAGGATGATTGAGAAAGTAATGTTTGTTGAGAAAATATATGTTCAAAATCATTGCATAAGGGCTTTATCCCAAAGGGAAAAAAGAAGCTGGATATGAATGTTTTGCTTTTGATAAAGTATAATCATTTAGTTGGTAAATATTTAGTTTCATTATTTTTGTATGTGTTCTCTTTACAGCAATTGTTTTCAAGTTGTTCATCATTTTCATTTGTCTTCTAATAGGGATACAACTGCACAAAAATGATTTAGAAGTCTTATTCCAAGCTACAGTAGGGACTCATTTGTAGCTTTTATTGTATATGAGGTTGCAAGAACATCAATGTTGCAAATACAACATTTGGGATTTGTTTTCTCTTCACTTTTTGTTGTTCTTGCCCACTATTTCATTCTCTTAAAGTATACTAGAGTTTTTGTCTCTAATAGTGTAGCTAATATGCTCAGTGATAATTTAGCTTCTTATTGTGTATTTATTGAGACATTTCACAATTAGTAAAGCTATGAATCTCTGACTATTCTAAATGCTGGAGTTACTGTATTAGGAGGATAAAGTGTAACTTAAAGTATGTAACCCTTTATCTCATACCAAAGCATTCAGGTTCTATTCATGATCTCTTTGTATGATATGAATGATGAATTGGTTTGAATGTTTGTTGAGAGCTTTGTGAAGAATGTTTACTGATAAATATGATGTTCCTACTATATAGGCTGCATCGACTTTCCTTAATAGAACAAAGTAAATGGAAGAGGTGTGAACAGAGAGAGAGGCAATGTTGTCATAATGTTTCTACAAATGTTGTCTTGAGGACCTTTTCCTAGACCAATTAACCTTTGAAAGCATACTTGAGGCTTGCTGCATTGCGGGTAATATAGCTATAGGCAAGCAACTCCATGTCCATATAATTAAATCGAGATTTGGGCATCACCTAATTGTACAAAATGCTCCATTGGTCTTCGCCATATGCCATTTGCGGTTCTTTAAAATTTTTTCATTTTATTTAATATGGATATTCTATCATCTTTCTTTATGAAAAGAGGGGAAGAAGAGAGTTGAATAGGTAATAATTTTCTTTAATTACTTTTTTCACCTCATAATTGGTTGATTATTTAAATGAAATGTATTAAGTCTACAAACACAGACAAAAGAACTAAACAAAAATAAATATAATTAATTTAAAGATTTAATTTATATGCACTGTCATGATAAATATATCTTATACAAACATTAAATAATATATTATCATATCAGTAAAAATTGTTACTCAATACTTATTCTACAATGGGGCTCTAACCCTAGAACATGTTAATATTTTTTCATATGATAAAAGAAATTATTTATAAAATAATTTTTTATTAATATTAATCCCTATTAAAATGAGGTTAGGTATATATATCATACAACCATTTTTTTTATAACGAGATTCTAGCTACAAAAAAGGTTGACATATATCATTATACAGATAATGATTTATATACTATATAACTATTATTAATTTTTATATTTTTTTCATTTTATTCAATATGAATTTTCCTTTTTTTTCTTGTTTAAGAAAGCATGGGAAGGATCGATAATTTTTTTTATCCAAATTGGAGGATTGAATTTTTTTTTAATAAATATTAAAAAATTGGTTGTTGCGTGTGTGTGTGTGTTTTTTTTTTTTTTTTGTGTAGAGAAAGATAAAACAAAATAGAAACAAGCTAAGCCTCTATAACATCCTCTTTATGGAGAATATTTGCACACTCCATTGGAGGGGTTTGTAACGCATGGTACATATTGTCCAAATTTTTAATTTTAGACATATATTGCACAAATAAATTTTTTGATAACAGGATCTAGCCCCAAATAAATAATTAAATTTTTTGTAATGACAAATGAAATTAGTCATAAAATAATTTTTTATTAATATTAATAATTAATAAGTGATATTAGACATATTTATTGCCCAAATATTATTTTTTACAATGGGGCTCTAGCTCCAAAACAGGTTAATATATTTTTTTTTATTTGACAAATGAAAAAACATGAATGTTAATCTATTAACATTTCATGGAAGATGCTTAATACTCTAGGTAAATTAAAACATAATTTGATTGCATTACATCATTATGGTTTATGTATATAATATGTTATCATAATAACTGTTACTTAAATCATATAATCTACTTTACATATAATCTAATAACATTCGTGCATTGTAATAGTTAATATTTTTTCTCAATGATACAGTCAGTACTTTTAAGAAGTATGATCATGAATCATTAAACAATTTCATTTTGTATGATATGTGCGTAGGATGGGTTTCTGACTAGTTGTATACAAAGGAAAGTCATACCGGAGGACTTGGCTATGGTGTGAGCATTGGAACAGCATAAACCAAGTCTATTCACAATATTGTAGTAGAATAATAGTGAGGCAGAGGGCATAAAATCTTTGTTTTGGATGAAGTCTGAGAAGGTAACTATGAAAAAAAATGCATGTTGGTAACAACTGTAGAAGAATATAATACTCAGATTGATGTTCGAATTACATTTTGCTTGCTGTATGTGTTAGATACAGGAGAGGAAATTCTTAAGTACATGGGGAAAGGCTTCTTCAGGTGTATCCAAATTGTTGTAATCTATACAAGAATCTTATAATTGCAATGCCTTAACGCGTAGTATTAATAGATTAATATAAAGTCATTAACTGATCGTCTTAGAAAGCTAAAGCTATTGTCAACAAAACTCAAACGTTCAATGCTCTTGTCAGTGTATGCAATGATAGAAACTTATTAGCTGTGCATTCATGATGAGTGAGGATTAAATCCCACATGGTTGGGACAAGCGAGCTACTATCACACCACACGTCATGGTTTAATATACTATTATTATGATTGTGAGAAGGATTATTTAATTAGAAAATAATAAAAGTTTCTAAGTCTAGTTATGATAATTTATAGGGATTTCCTAAGACAATTATTCCTCAGCCTTGATTTTAAAATTATTAATCATTTAAGCTAATTAGTTTACGCATTGACTATTACTATTACTGGTCCATTTATTTTTCTACCTAAGCCAATTATGTGAAAGTTCTATTTTGCCCTTGTTACAATCGAAACTTGAGACAGTAATTCAAAGTTCTATGTCACTGTGTAGCTCTAGATCTTAGCTTTCTAATGAATCCTTATTTGTAATTTTTCAATCTATATAGCTAGGGTTATATACATTTTACTCCAATATGGTCAGGTTGGGCTCTGAAATCCATCTTTATTTAAAAAATTCAAAATTCTTGAGTTACTTTCATTCTAAAATTTTTAGAGAACATTCCCTTATGCATTAGCTTTCAAACAAGACCAATTTTATGTTGTAATTGGAGCTCCTTCAATAAATAAGAAAAGAAAATAGAGAAAGAGTGTGTTAGGTAAGCTTGAGGCAAGCAATGCATTATTCTTAAGGATTATTCTATCACAGTGTACAACTCCACCAAGATACAATAGTTTCTTCTAGTATTAACCAGGAACTTAAGAACTACAATGGAGATTTGTTCTAATGTATAACCCATGCAATAAAATAAGTGTGCATGAACTAAAATCTCAAAATCCATAGCATATCAGTAATCATGAAAATCATATCTTTATATAACTTATCGAAACAAGACTTTTTAATATGAAATAAATAAGGCCAACGTCTATATCTGATTCCTTACATTAGTTATAGACACATGTTTTGTTTTTGTCACGATCTTTATTGGGAATGTGACCATCACGTGAGAAATCTCATTCTCATGTAAACCTCATAGCCGTAGAGTCGTGGTACATGCATAATTAAATATAAGTTCCACTTTCAAATATAAACAAACTCATTTTTTCAAAACATAATTAACATATATAAATCTATTTCATAAATCAAGTCTAAATCCATAATCATAAAATAAAATATAACGTGCATTGCTCTATATAAAACGACCATGAAATCTCTAAAATCATAAATACAATTCTCGTTCAAATCATGGTAACAAAATAAACATGCATGGTCCGAGTATGTAAAGCAACAACTGTAAATTAATTTTCATATTTAAGTACATAATATTTCAATGCTAGAAATTTGTGTAAAGCATGTAAAACAGTAAATTGGTAGAGAAACTAAAATCTCTGATAATAATTTATAATAGATAGCATATATATATATATATATATATATATATATATATATATATATATTCTCTAACTCTAAGGGTACTTTACAAGGTCTCGTAATATACACCTAACTAGGTTTTGTTCTTTGAATACTCTGATAGAGGCGAAAGTGTCCTCTGATGGACAACGTGCCATTAAGGCTAATGATCTTACAACTGTAACTCACTATTTGTTTCTCTATAGCTACCATATAACTAAAAATCATGCAAACTAAATAAATTCTCTGTCTTGCATAATTGGGCTCTAACTTTGATTCTTGGAAAAGCATTGTTTCATAAGTATATAATTCCAGTAAATATTAAAACATGCCTAGCAATAATAATAAACCCCACACTTGGTCACAATCTATTTCCAAAGCAATTAGTACAACAAAAATGGTCCCATAAGTTTTACAACACCTTTTAAATTATTTCATTTGAAAACATAAATTCTAAACTTGCCATAAATTCATATAAGCTCACATAATTTCATACTTGCCAATAAAATAATTTCTAAAATCATGCTTAAATATCATGGAGTTAGAAAATTAACACTAATAACCAAAATAAATGTCACATGATTGAACCCACTCGCCTTGAGGGTGTGTCAATACCAATGGAGCCCTAGGGAATGACACCAACGTCTATCATGGAACTAACATAAACACATGAATAAACTATAAACTCACAAGAATAACTCTATGAACACCGGAAGAGTAACCAAACTGAACAAAACCATAAACATAGACACCTTAACTCATAAACAAGGAGAAATGGAGTGAAACCTAACATAAATCATGAACAATCCTACCTTGAAGCTTGGAGGAGGTAAAATTGGAGGAGAAAGTGAGTGAAGATATGGGAGAAGAGTAGAAGGGTGTTAGGGTTCGAATTTTATGAGTGGAACTGAATGGGAAAGGGTTAATATAGGTTAGAGGCTCATTAAACAAACTGCACCATTTTTGAGCATTTTGATATGCGAAATCGTGTGTCCATGTGTTTTTGTGCGTGCCCACAAATACACAAAATGCGCATTCGTGCACGCATGAAAAATCGAGCGCTCACTATCCTCAAGGGAAAAACTTGGGGAAAACTAAGGGAAACATGACCCCGCGTCCATGTACTTTTGGTACGCTTCTGGGATTGAAAACCCGCACCCGTGCCATTTATGCAAATTTTGCAGAATCTACCTTAGGCATAGGGGAGGGCCTTCCAGCCCAAGATGACCTTCGCACATACATGTAGACCTAGAATATTACATTTTACCTTTTTAAAAGAGATTTGATCCACAAATCTAAACTAATATACCTTGACATAGAAAAAGGATGCAAATACTTGATCTTCATGGCTTTTTCAGCTTCCCAAGTCACTTCCTCACTTGGAATGGTTCCTCCAAATAACTTTCACTGAGGCTACCTCCTTCAAGCAAAGCTTCTTAATTTGCCTATAAACAATGGCAACTGGCTCTTCCTCATATGACAAACTCTCATCAACTTGGATCACTTGCGGTGTGAACACATGAGTCTAATGGGTATGTACTTCCTAAGCATGCTGACATGGAAGAGTGGGTGGATAGCTCAGAAACTAGGAGCTAGTTCCAATCTATAGGTCATTGTTCTAACTCTCTCTAGAATCTAAAAAGGGTAGATGTAATGAGGATTTAGCTTTTCCCATCTATCAAACATCACCACTCCCTTCATGGGAGATACCTGAGAAACACATGATCACCTACCTCAAACTCCAAGTTTCGATGTTGGTTATCTACATAGGATTTCTGCGGACTTGGGTGGCTAACAACTGATCTTTGATCAATCGCACCTTCTCTAAGGTTTCTTGAACTAGGTCCGGGTATAGGATCTTGGCCCCTAAACTCAAACCATCCAATGGGAGATCTACAATGCCTCCCATACAAGGCTTTGAATGGTGTCATCTGGATACTTGCTTGGTAACTGTTGTTATACAAAAACTCTATCAATAGCAAGTGGTCACACCAACTCCCACCAAAATCCAAAACACAAACTCTGAGCATGTCCCCTAGGGTTTGAATCATCTTGTCTAACTGACCATTTGTTTGCGGATGAAAGGCTTGTGCTCAAGTCCACATGCACTGAGAGCTTCTTGAAATGCTCTCCAAAATTGCAAGGTGAACTAAGACCCTCTATCTGATATGATGGACATTGGTACATCATGGAGTCTGACAATCTTATTAATGTAGAGCTAGGCATACTGAGTTGCATTGAAGGTAGTCTTCATTAGCAATGGAATCAAAACCCTTAGTAGTCCAGGTAACTTGACTACAAAGTCCATAGTTATCTCTTAGTTCCACTGGGATTTCTATCTATGGAAGCGACCCTAGGCTTTTGATGCTCAACCTAGACTTGTTGATATACAAAACATCATGCTACAAAGTCACCCACATCTTTCTTCATACTTTCCCACCAATATAACTGCTAGGTCTTAATACATCTTGGTTTAACCTAGATGAATAGATTATGTTGTGCTATGAGACTCCTCTATCACCTTTCTCTTTAACTCGTCCATATCTGGCACACATAAACGGCCACCAAACCCTCCACATCAACTAAGAACTCTATATTCTCCCCCTTGCAAGCATCCTCCATTACCTAGGACAACTTGGGATCTCCTTCCTCTATGCCTTGATCTTTTTCACTAAGGTTGACTGGACTTTAATGTAAGTAAGAAAGGCTCCTAAAACACAGAAACCAAACTACTCCCTCGACTTCCAACTTGTGGATATCCTCTATCAATGGCTACCTCAAAAGAGCTATGTGGCTCAAACTACCCATAGACTTCATACTCAAAGTATCTACCACTACATTTGCCTTGCATAATGATAACAGATCTTGTAATCATAGTCCTTCAACAACTCTAGCCATTGATGCTACTTGAGATTCAAGTCTTTTGCTGAAATATGTACTTTAAATTCTTATGATCCTTTAAGATCTCATAAGTCTCTTCATACAAGTAACACCTCCAAATTTTCAATGCGAAAACCACTGCTCCATCTATAGATCGTGTATGGAGTAGTTTTGTTCATGCCTCTTAAGCTGTCTTATAAGCTACAACTCGGCGGGGCTGCATAAGGACACAACTAAGTCTAACTCTTGCGGCATCACAAAACACTAAAAAGTTGCTTGTCCTTGAGGGTAACACCAACATTGGTTTCTTGCCTTTTTATCTTCTACATCTGGCATACTTTCTAAAGACGATGATTGTTCTCCTTCAACAGCAAATTCTAATAGGAGGATTCCAATCAACCGCAAGCCCCATCTCATCATTGTCAGCTACTATCTGCATATCATCCTCTTTCAAAATATATTTTATCACATTTTCAAAAAACAAACTACGGAATTATGGTATTCACTTAATTTTGGAATGATAACAATGGCCAAATAAATAGGCCAAGATACAGTTGTATAGTAAATGCTATACCTAAAATAAGCAAGGAAACTATCTCCTCTTAAAATAGAAAATAAATCACAGGTGCTGACTATCTAAGAAAGGAAAGAATTAATCATCCTAATCTGTACAATTACCAAAATCAAGACAGAATAAACAAAATAATCAACTCCTAGAAATTAGCAAATAGGCGCTGATTACCAACACAAACCATCATTCTTTTCCTGGTCTTCTATAGAAATGTCTTCATGACTTAAAGCAATCTTCAACTCTTCATTCTCTACGCTCTGCATGTCTTTACTTTGGACATCCTTAGCTCGTTCCAGCATGTTTAGCATCCCTCACACTTTTAGAAATGCTTTCTTCCTCTGCAATTTGAACCAAATTGTGTTTGAGCAGCAGTCTTGAACTCATGAAGGAATCTCGCAAATGAACCAAAGTCTCTTTCAATCAGTTTTAGAAGATCCCCTGATGGCTTTCCACCACCACCGGGTTTCATGGACTCCCAGAAGAAGTCATGGTTCCACGCCTACAATAAGCAGAACAAGAATACTAAGCAATGGTTCAGAGATCTGAGTAGGACTCAGTGGTTTCAAGTACGCACAGCTGGGGTGCATTGTTGAAAGCAGGGAGTATATCACCCTTATTGTATGAAGTAACTATAACTTCCTCTAGCGACATCTCATCTAGATCTGTTCCAACAATTTGCTTGTTCAGATTTTCTACGTAAGTCCTGTGGTGCTTCCCCAATGGTACTCAAGTGTCTTCTGGCTCATAATGGGCTCCAAAGCATTCTGAGTATTATGACAGTGTTGATGAAATATATATTATCAGTCCAGCATAAACACAAAATGTCATCAAGTAAAAGAAATATGATTGGGTCATTACAAGAACTACTTGCACGTAGCATTCTTTAATCAGTTCATCATAATTGATAAGCATAGAAAGAATTTAAATGGCCAGCTGTAATAAATTGATAAAAACCTTCCACATAAAACCAAAACACACAAAAGAAAGAAATACCAGAGGGGAGGAGAGAGAGATGGATTTGGAATATATGGGGAAAATGGAATAGTGAGAGAAATGAGGTAGGCAAGTAATTGCATAAGACTTGTGGGAGAGACTGAGCCTCTCTGAAGCTCAGAATTATCATATTATTTTTCTACATTTGCTTTACAATTTCATTCATTTATTGGCAGATATCCCTCTGGTAGAGTCAAAATACAAGCTTCTTTCACTCATAGTTTAGCTCATTTTATCAGTATCTATCATAAATTTAAGATGGCTTCCCAACAGAGTGATGGATGATCAAGGAAAACCAGAGAAGAATTAATTAGCTAGTCAACTTGCTCAAATAGGCTCGACAGATAAGGTAATGTAAACTCAAGTCTTCCTTAAATGCATTTCACTTAAAAAATGCAATATTAACATAATGAAAGAACAAGAGAGTAAATTGGATGGCAGCAGTGGAAGGATAAGAAAAGGAAAATAAATCATTAAAAGAAAAGAAAAATTATATTGAATGACACCAACAAAGATTCTGGAAAGGAAGAATATGAAAAGAAAACCATTACAAAATGAAAAGGATATAAAATGGAAATAACTATCAAATTATTCTAGCAAAAGTTGCAATGAGGTGTTCAAGTTCATAATAATAGTGCTCAACATCTTTCGAGTTTACTCAAATGAAGACTATGCAGTACTAGTTGGGTAAAATAAATCTTTGGAAGCAATCAAGTCCAGAACAGGTTTGGAAAAATCTTGAGGTGTGTAAACATAACCCTGCTAGAGTAAAGCACCAAGAGATAGCAGAGCTGTAAGAAACTCTTTATTTACATTCCTGCAACACCACATGTTTGGTGAGTTACAAAATTTTACACACGATAAATCTGTGTGAGGTGCCTGTGTTGTTCAATTATATCATGTTCAATATTCTTCATTGATGAATGAACACACACCAAAATTGTGCTAAAATATAAATTTGCAAATGATAAAGCCAGGAGAAATCTAGTTTATGGCCATCAACATGTTTCTTAGAAGCATAGGTCCAATTGAAAAATTAGCCAACTCGAAGGATAGCTAAGTCTAACAGGTAAACAGGGTAATGGACAAACTTTATATCTTACCAGTGGATATATGGTGGCGGCTTCAGCTCAAACTTTGCACCGATTTTAGCAGGTCTAACTTTCTTTGTGCATCTTCTCTGCAATGTTCAACACTTTTTTTTTCTTAAAATAAAATGAAAAAGTGAAACGATGCTTCTTCGGAATAAATATTAACATATTATAATATTAATATATTATACCAAATAATTAGTCCCTATATAAAAAACAATAAAAGAAAAGGAAAGGAAAAAAAAAAAAAACAGAAGAACATGAAAAGGTGGGAGGGAGCAAAGTTAAGTAGGAAAACTTGTAAAGTGGAGCTGTTTCTCCAGCTAACATGATGACAAATACATTAAGTCAGATACATTGTTAAAATGCAGTAGGAAATAAGTATTTGATTTAGGCAATTAATAGATTTATACAGGAGACAAAACTCAATGAGTAAGATTATAACCTACATCCAGCATTACATACTTACATTTGCCTATGTCTGGAGCTTGAAATGACCATCTATTGCCTAAGAAAACTTGAAGCCTTAAAAATTGACCCATGGTACACCACTAGAGGAGGGGCAAAAAAAAAGACAAATATCCTCTTCCAAACTCCAGAACCACATATTATGCAGTACACATCTAACAAGTGAAGAAAATGAATTCGAATGACAGCGCAAAGAAAAGACTAATCCTCTTCCTGTGGCATCCCACTGATTTCAAATAACACTGCCAAACCAATTAGAAATTTTCATGCAATTTTTAGATATCGAAACCATTGTCTGTGCAAAGCGCAGGCTGCGCACAAGCGTAACAAACAAAAGGACACAAATCTAAAAAGACAAAATACTCTAACTAAGGACACAAACATAAAATGGGTGTAATTAGGATGGAATTTCAAAATGGGCTTCTATCCGTACAAACATGCCATTAGTAAAATTGACAACAGCACCAACAACAACAAGAAGAAGACACGTGATATAATAATATAGGAATTAGGAAGTGACCGTAATTTATTCGATGTATATTTTTGCAAAAGAAACCCCATGTGTTTAAAAATTGAAAGCAAGAAAGCCTTATCACATCTATGTGTGTGCATGAGAGAGAGAGAGAGAGAGAGAGAGAGTGGAAACGAGGCAAATTGAGATATAGACAGCAAGCAAACCTCTCTGTTCGACAATTTGAAAGTGGCAGAGGAGACCAAACTTTGGAACCCTGCCAAACAAACAAGAAGCCCATCAGAGAGGGGGAGAGAGAGAGAGAGAGAGGGAGGGAAAGAGTGGAGGAGAGAGAAGTGGAACCATTAGGGTAGCGGGTAAGAAAAGCTGAAGGTGGTAAGGAAGTAGGAGTTGTAGTCGATGGCACTGGCTGCAGCAATGTCATCTTTCACAAGCTTGCTTCTTTCGGCTTCGGAGTGAGCTATTTCAACATAAAAATTTTGGTTCTTCTTACCACCACTTGGGTAAATGGTTCCCGTGAGGCAGCACTACTTATCACCACTTGGATAAGTCTCGTGAGACACAAATGCATGACAAATTTTCATTGCCATCTGTAGTACATTATGTAGTCCACCTTACGTAGAAAATCTATTGATGCAAGTGGACTGGGTTGACCTGACCAAACAAAACTGGATTGATGTGTTTAGTTTGCGGCGGTTCAGACCATTATATCTAATTGAGGGAAACATTATATCATCAACAGAAATGATACTCTAACGCATAAATGCGACGCACTATGCGGATGCATACTGATGTGTAGGGAGCCTCTATTGTAGATACACACAAGGCGGCACACGGTGAAGTAAGCTGAAAGAAATTAAAAAAAGCTCACCCGAAATGTGAGTGAAACCCGCGCTCAATTCCTCCCACCCTAAAAAAACCCTACTCCCTATGTATCTGTCACACTTTCCCTCTTCCCTCCCTCAAACAAGGCGAACTCTCTCGCCTCATGAAAGGCGAATTCTTCTTTCATCCTAAGCCCGCCATGCCACACCACCACCGCTCCCTCTTGCCATCAAGAGCTTGCAAACCCTCTCCCTAACTCTATAAACCTCACGCATCGATCTTCTCTTCACGTAACATAGCACCATCACATGCTCTTCCTTGGAACCCCGTGAACTTGTCCCACCACTCATCGTCCTTCATCTTTCATCCTATCTGAGTTGGCCACCGTACCAGGACGGCATCCACCATCCTTAGGCAGGAACAAAATTCCTGAGCAGGAGGAGCCACCCGGAGGCCGTGACATTCTTCCGCCTCCAGAGCCCTGTGCCTCTTCTTCTCTGTCACAACTCTCTAAAAGTTAAAGGTTTGTCATATTTTCCCTTTTTGCTTAAATGGCTAGGGTTTGAGTCTTTGGACCTAAAGGGTTTGGAAGTTTTAATTGATTGGTAGTTATTGTTATGTGTTGATGTTTTTCATTTGGGTAAACTTCACTAACCATGGTCCTTAACCTTCGTTGATTGAAGTGCCACATCAACCTCAAAATGGTCACCCCTCCAAATACTTGTTGCCACTATATTATCTAAAATATTAGATGGGTTTCAGAAGAAAAGAAAGAAATAAGGGAACAATGCCATAAAAATAGAACAAGAGGAAATAAGTGAAATAGGACTGTTTTTGATGTTAAAGATTAATTTATTTCCACATATTGTGATGGATGGTAAGGTCAGGAGATAATGTAGGAAAAGGGAATGTTTTAGTGTCGATTTATTATGGTGTGGCTATAAGTATATATGAATATTATGGGAGTTCATATGTTTGCAAACAAAGTTAATGAATATTGATTAACTTTTCATCCATCCAAAAAAGGACAAAAAATAGTGAAATAGAGAATCAAAATATTTGTCACTTTAATTTGGCTTCAACTTTACTTTTGGATGAAATGGTTCGATGACCTTGGGTTAGGAGTGATGTGCATATTTGGTGAATGAAAGAAACTGGCTTCAAATAGTGGCTAATTGGCTTGTAGGTTGCTTAAGTTTTTCGACAAAGAAGTAAGTGGTGCTTAAGTTTCATCGTAGCATAGCCCACCATTCCCCTAACTCTTATATAGGTTGTTGTGCTATTGAATAGTGTAAAATTTATTCTTTGGAAATTTGAATGTATTTCATTACTAGCTTTCCCTTTGGGAAGCTTGTGATTTCTTTACCATAATTTCAATTTCTTCTCTTAATTTTCTTGATATATTGTGACATGGCCTATAGAATGATATTCTCTTCATATCATAAAATATTGAAACCTAAGGGCTTAACCAAAGGACTGATATGTATCTAGATAAAATATTACCTATTTCTACATATGCATAGCATGTGGTTTTTTCAATTTTCTGATAGACTCTTTTGATGAACTGGGACAAATGGACCATATGTATTGTTTATCAATTGCAAAATAAACATTTAGCAGAATAGATGTCACTAAGATGAACTTTGAAATATACTACCTCTTTTTGCATATGGATGTCACTTTTTCCATCAATTTTCTAATTGTCTCTTCCATTATGGCCTATGGAATGATGGTTGTATGTCACTTCCCTTTAGTTGCTGATTTTCTTGGCTTGGCAAAATTACAAATAAAATTTGGTTCATTGGAAATTGGTGGATACCAAAATTACCAAAAAGAGGGAGGTGCATTTAGTTACCTTGAAGCAAGCTTATTTCATTGATCTTCATTATTTCTATTCAATTCATAAAAGGAGTATTTCCCTTTAGACTAAAGTCCTTGTAGTACTACTTAAAGAACATTTTTCACCTCTACTATATGAAAAATCCCAACGCTCCATCAATCATAAATGGTAGTTTCAGAAAAGTGGTCATTAGGACTTTTTTGACTGTGAGATTCATGTCTAATTTGTCTATGATTTTAATGTGAACATAAAAGTGCTTGCTAGGACTCTTTACTTGAGCTAAAATGATTTTTGTACAATTGTTTGTAAATATATCCTAAATGTGAATAATATCAATTTATAGGTGAACCAAATTGGCAAGGGAAAGCAAACACTAGAAGCCATCGTCAAGGTATGTCATGTTTGATTAATTTTTTATTTATATTTTTAATGTGGCCAAACTTAAGAACACATGATCATATTTTTGTAATTGAATTTTACTGATTGTGTATTCTAAGCTTGGAGATTTTTCAATTGACAGAGAGCATTGAACTCCAACTTTGTTCCAAGACATGTTGATATTGATGGTGAAAGTAGTCAATACGCATAGAATGGCTCAAATATAATCTTTTGTATTTGTAAATTAAATTATGCTCATGCAAGATTGGTTGCTACAAATGAAAGAAGTCATAGTACGGAGGAGTTAAGTGATATTCATTTATCGCCTAATGAAAATGTGGATGAACGCAAAAGGAGGTACACCATTTATCATCAAATTCTTCCTCTATCAGTCTATCATAAATAGCTTGCCTTCATTGCAACTTTATCTTCTTATATGCCTCATACGAGCTAAGCTTCTCAGGGATCTTTCTCATTATATGCCATAACCACCATCTATGATGAGTATCCAGAGCATCACTATGTCAATTGCTTTTCACATAGCCTTACATTGATCTTCATAATGGCACTAGGAGCTTTCCATACATGCATCTCACCCAACACTCAAAAACCCACACAAAAGACTTGGTATCTTCTAATAAGTAAACCACACCCGAGAAGACATGTTTGTCCATGGTGATTAACACCAACAAAAGCAGCAAAAAGCATTTCATACTTATTTGTGAGATATGTTGTGTCAATTGTCACCACATCCCTAAATGATTCATACATAGCCCTACTTCTCACGAGACCCAAAACACATTTCTCACATGGAACTCATCATCAACATTTATGTCAAACACAAATTGGGTTTTTCCTTCATTTTATGAAAATAATTTAGCAAGGCTTTGGCATTTCCTTCCTTACCAATCGTACATCTTTCCTTCTGAATATAATTCCTGACATCCTGCTCATCAAATGTCAAATTCTCATACCCACTTGCAGCTTGGGCAAGAGATTGAAACGTCTTACTAATTCTCACCCTTGCATCATCATTCACATTAATTGCTCTCTTTACATGCATGCTAATACTCTTGTTCATCCTGAACTTCCTTGCTTTTGTAGGACTAAGATCATGAAAGTGGTAAAGAACAACTTTTTTTATGCTCCATTGTCCATTTTCTTCTTTCAAGTTGTAATCTTTGCATCACATTTTGCTGGACATGTTGGGAGTGTCTTTAATGTTGGTGGTATTTTGGACACACGAGTTCCTTCTTGAGCATGCAAGAACCAAATAATATAATTTCTCATCAAGTCATCTTTTTGAATTTCTTATCTTCCATCCAAAGCCTTTTGTAGAAGCATATGTTTGATAAAATGTCTTAATATCTTCTTCTGTTAACTCTATTCCAGTTGGCTTCTTCAATTCAGAATTGATGTTTGAGCCATCAACATGACCTTCAACATCAATATCAATAGTTATATTGTGACTGCTTCCTTCATATACTTCACCTTCCAAAAAAAATATACTAAACTTGTGCAAAAGAGACAATGCATAAAAGAGTACCAATAAGAATAGATAACATATTGGAGGTTGAGTAATACATTTAGAAAATACAAACATATATAGGTCATAAACAAGAAATATCAATATGTGTGAGTGATATTAAAACCATCATATCGTTCTTACAATAGCTAAATTACATATATCAACTTTGCAATCAATTTTTTATTTGACATTCCAACTCATATTATTCTGCTTTATCTACTTTCAACATGCGACATCTTATTCTTTTCTAAAATAACGAAACTTAAAATTAACTCATGTAAAATTACAAAGCTTAGGAGTGAAGAATGATATTTCTTAAGCAAAAAACTAGACACTATATATAGCTACATTTCTATTCGACCAAAATAGCCTAATTGCATTGCTAATTGATGAAGTCTGGGTGCATCATGCAGGTAAAGCCACAATGGCAAGGTGACTTCAGATTTTTACTGCACTTAGTTGGTAATTAGCTCACAACTACTGATAACTTGAACTCAAAAGGTTGGTAACTTCCTTAGATTGTTGGTAATTCTTCATAAATTGTTAATTGGCATAGAGTTACAACTCCTAATAACTTTGGATCAAATAGCTAGTAAAACAGAACTCCCTCATACCACAAATTGCGATTGATGATAATCTGAACAATGAACGTGAGCCATCCAACACCATAGTTGATGAACTACAAAAGGGTCATTTTTATCAAAATATATTAGTACTTGACTTAAATTTAGCAAACAAGAAAGTCCAAATACCTTATTTCTATTCAACTTTGATGTGGAACAAGTGGTCGTAGCCAATGAAAAAGAAGAGTGCAAGATGGAGTTCAACCAAGAGGATTATAGAAGTCCTGTCACATGTATACACATTGATTATGCTATCAAAATATAATCAACCCATCAATAAGAAGGTAAAAAAATAGAGCATAGACAATGTAGCCTCAACAACTAATCAATCTTGTACACAAGAGAACCAAAAATAAATAAACAAATAAACATAATAAGCCATGAAGAATTGATTCTAGTATAATTGGCAATACACACTCTTTGGCTAATGACATACACAAGTGATTAAATAAAGATATACCCTATAAAGTGAAAGCCAAAAACAATTATTAAGACATGTTAGGCATGCTCAAATAATGATGCCAGGACAAATGACATAAATTCTTTTCAATGTAGGCTATTCAACATTGCCTCAAATAAAACGGATCTAAATAACATTTTTTGAAACAACAAAACTCACAAAAGTTGCTCTAAATTGCTTTCTAGTTGAACATGTAGTATGTCATTTTCATGTGCTTGTAAATGGCCCATCAAGAGCAGACACAAAAGGTGAAAGAGCTAAAATGCCTTAGTCTGGAATTTGTCATCAAACTAATGTATGAGGACAAACAAATAGAACAAGGGGGTATATTTTAGATAACAATTTGATCCTAGACATCACTATTGCTATAAATTTTTTTTTTTGACAAACTACAAAGCAAGACAAAATTTAACCAGGAATCGAGTAAGAACATATCTGCCTTTGAACTCATGTAGAAAATCAATGGTGAAGTTCTAAAGCTCTTAGTGCCAACAAGTAATAAGCATCACAATCATAAAATCTTTTTTTCCTTTCACTGTTGGTACAATTATTGTTATTTTTAATTAGTGCCAAAGTCACATGATTTGTTTGGCCAAATCAATAAGAGTATGAGTGCATAAAATTTGGTTAAGGATACCGATGAGGAGAGAATGAGGCTCTTGTGGAGACGATGTCATGAACTTGTGGTTAATGGGAAGGACATCACGACCTTGCGGTGGTTGCATGCAAAATCGTCGTGGCTTCATTGCAACTACGCAGCTGCCATGGACCCATACTTCTCCATGGACACCCGTCTTCTGTCACAGGATTGCTGCCCATGGTACCTGCCTCTGTTGTTTAGCTTTATGGAGACCCTCACAGAGGTGCTTCCGCCTAGGATCTCCACTACCTTCGCTGCCTTCGCTCTGGTAGCTTCATGAAGCCTCTCACCGAGGTTTCCGTCGAGGATCCCATTACCTTGGCCTCCATTGTGGTAGCTTTCATTAGGTGTGGTGGATGAAGAAGCTTATGTTGAGTGTGGTGGATGAACAAGTGAGTGTGAGAGAAGCTGAACTTAAGAGCTGAGTCCTTCGTGCCTTCACGAATGCCTTATTCCTTTTCTTTTTTGAAATTTTCTTTCAACTTGCTCCACGTGTTGCCTCCCGCTGTCTTAATAGGGCTCCTTGCACAGGACGTATGTGTCGTGCACGTGCCCAACCTATGCATCAAAATAATGGGACTCTAACATCAATGATGATTGGGTTGATTAGGTTTTGTAAAATTAGACCCAATGACTTGATAACCCAACTTGACCCAAACCATTATTTTCTAAAATGAAAAATATTTGCTCTAATACTTGCTCCATATTTCATGGCCCAATTTCATTGGAGTACCTACTATGGCATAGTTTTTAGTTAGTTTTGCAAGGATTCAGCTAATTAAGGTTTAATTTAGTTTGTTAATGAAATATATATATATATATATATATATATATATATATATATGTATATATATATATATATATTATATGATGAATAAATCATACTTTAGTTATGTATGTTATTACTATAGAGTAGTTATTTTTATATGAAATTTTAATAAAACTATGCAGTCTTTAATTTACATTTTTTTCCAATTTTTTCAATAATTTTATAGTATTTTGAATGATAAAGGAAAATAATTGGATAACCTAACTTGGATTCAGTTTAGTTGGTTCAGTTTGATTAACTAAAAAAAATACTAAACTAAAAGGAACGGATCAAAATTTATGGATTCAGATTCTTTTTTCCTCAAACTTGAACCAACACAACCCGATTATATCCTAAAAATAATAATTTCTATTGAGTTTTATTTTTATGCCAATCAATTAATAAAATTTTATCCAGATGAAATATTATAGTAGATAATTATAATAATGGGTAATTTTTTTTGTTTCTTTATTCCATTGCCAAAAAATTAATAGTGGATAGTTGTTTTCTATAATTTATCATTTTGATAAAATTCTATTAGTTAATAGTATAAATTTATTTTATACTATTAATATATAAAAATTAAATTTATTTTTTTCTTTTGAGAGACTATATTTTTTTAAGTATATAAAAGACAGAAATCATGCCACCAATCTCTTCTTAACAAATATAAGTAATATAAGGTTGGTGAAACGGGAAACAAGCATAATTTAGAGCATAGGGGGCGCATGCCATGTATTGATGTTATCAGTAAAGGTGGTGTGTCTTCAACTCTTGTTTTAGATTTATTGAATGTTGTCTTCAAACATTATCTAATTTCATTTTAAATTTTGATGAAGAATCCATATATATATATATATATATATATTATATCAAAGATAGAGAGATTTATTCATAATCATCATATTACAAAGGTTAGTCCAATTTGGACTAGCAAATAAGAAGGCATATCCAAGACTTCCAAAGTATAGCATTTGAAGCTAACAATGATGAATCAGAAAGAAGAGAAATATTCATTCTGTGTCTATAAAATTCTTTAGCTAAGTTCTTGGCTTTGTTGAATATTCTACGAGCTATAACCTTATCCTCAAATACCTTTGCATTCCTTGCTAGCCAAATTTACCATAAGAGATAGCATAAGAAGGTGACATGTTTGACAATTTTGGTCTAGAGCGTATTCAGGAGTGATGTCATCTACCATTCCAGAAGTGTTGAGGTTGATGGAACCATTCTGTTTATAAAGACCTGCTACTCTCCATCCTGGATCTACTTGGGGACAAGATATGAAGCTGTGGTAAATGGTTTTTGGGTCTCCTCCACATCTTGGACATCTGTCATGAATGCTGGAAATTCTTTTTTTATCTTCTCCTTGACTGGAATGCCTTTATGTATTAGTTTCCAAATTAGGACTTTAATCTTTGGAACGCACTTACTTGACCAAATTGAGTTCTAGAGACTTTTATTAGCAAATTTCAAGTGCATTTTAGCTGTGTGACAATGGTAAAACTAAAAGGCAATTTATCCTGAAGTTCCTGAGATTAAGCATTCTTTTCCAATATCCATGTAATTTTGTCATCAGGTTCTGCATTATTGGAGTTTGAATAATTGCTTCAGCCACTTCTAATGGAAGTTGCTTCTTATTAATGGTACATTCCATTGTTTGTCTTCAGTCATTAGTTGTTTCACTACTATCAGTTCTTGGTTTGGGTTTCTTGTTAACTGAGGACTGAAAGGATATGTTTGGCCTATCCATGGATCTTGGAAAATTCTGACATAGTCGCTTTGCCAATTCTCCACTCAACTCCTTTTCCAGCACCTTCCTTTCTTCAAGCAAGCTTCTCCATTCCCATGAAGGGTTGTTGCTTGGCCTCTTCCATATAAGAAGTATCCAAATACTTGCCTTTGTAAATTTTGAAGAATAGAGAGTGCTCCTTAGTTAGAAGTCTCCATCCTTGTTTACCAAGCATTGCTAGGTTGAAAGCTTTCATGTCTCTGAAGCCTAAGCCTCATTGATTCTTCTTTCTACAAAGGGTGTCCATCCAATCCAATACATCCTTTTTTCTTGTTGCTTTACCCCCACCAAAATTGCATCAACATCTTTTGAATCTCCTCCAACAGGGAATTAGGGAGTTTAATAATCCAAGTGTATATATTGGAATTGTGATCCAATTACTTTAATTAGTACCTCCCTACCACTTATTGACAGGTTGGATCTTCAATGTTAAGTTTCTTAGCCACTTTGTCCTTGATATAATTAAAAGTTTCTCTCTTTAATTCCTTGATAAAGCGGGTAGGCCAAGATACCTATCTTGAGAGCCAACATTTGAAACTTGCAAGGAGCTAGCAATTTGTTGTCGAGTTGCTTTAGGAGTGTCCTTGCTAAAAAGATGGCTGATTTGTTAAGGTTAATCTCCTGTCCACTCAATTTGCTATAGATGGACATCATCTCCTTCAAAGAAGTGCAATGTCTCATATTTGCTTGACAAAATAGGAGAGATCATCAGCAAAAAACAAATGGCTAATAGAGGAGTTCTATGGTTGATTCAAAACCAAAATCATGTTATTCTCTTCTCCTTTGGCAGGGTAGGATAATCCTTCTACACAAAATAGGAAGAGGTAGGGAGATAGAGGATCACCTTGTCTTAGTCTTCTATTTGGTTTGAAGAAACCAATTGGTTGACCTTCCACAATAAAGAATAAGATCTGAAGTCACACACTCCTTCATCCATTCAATCCATTCTTGCTAAAACCTATCTTTTCCATAATAAAACACACAAAACTCCATTCAACTCTATCATATGCCTTACTCATATCCAATTTTAGTAAGATTAGTAGATCCAAATCTTTTATTTTTTAGAAAGTGCATGCATTCGTGAGCAACAAGCACATTGCCACTTATGAGTCTCCCTTAATGAATGCACTTTGGTTGGGGCTAATGAGCTTGTTCATGAATTTTTGAAGCCTATGCACAAGAATTTTGGAAATAATCTTGTAAAATATTGTGCTAAGACTTATTGGTCTCACCTGGTTCATGGAAGATACATTCTAATTTTTGGGTTGAGGCATATTTGAGTATGATTGAATCCTTTGAGTGGTTTTCCACTAGTTAAAAAGCCCAACACTGTACTGCAAACATTCTTCTGAATTATATCCCAATAGCACTGAAAAAATCTTGCTGTAAAGCCATCATCACCTGGAGCTAAATTTTGGTTAATAGAAAAAATGACTCTAATTTCATCACAAATCTGCTCAGTTAGCCATCTATTCATCTCATTTGTGACTTTCTTGTTCATTTTCGCTAGGTGTATATGGAGGGAGAGGGACTAGATGGAACAAATTATGAAAGTATTCTTGAGTCTCTCTCCAATGCTTGCCAAGGTTGTACACTATCCTTCTTTCCATCCTCCATCTTCTAGATCTTGTTGTTTCTGTTTCTAATATGGTACTTTGAGTGGAAATGCTTTGTATTATGGTCAACCCAATTCAACCATTTAACCCAAGCTTTCTCCTTCAGTATCTCTCTTCTTGACTATATGCTTTAGCTAGCTTTTCCTTTAGTTTTAGAATTTCCACTATTGAAGTATTGATTGGGTCCCTTTTCTTTTCCTCTACTGAAGTCTTAGCCTACTTATTGTAGCTCTAGAGTTAGTGTAGGTTGTTTGCTGCCACTAAACCAGAGCATGTCTACATTGTTTTAGCTTTTGAAACAATATAAACATTGAATGTCCCTCTATGTTCTTGTTCCATACTTCTTGGATTATTCTTTTCACTTCTGATGGAGCACCATCTCTCCTGGAACTTGAATCTTCTTTTGTTTCTATCTTGGCTTGGAATGAGTCCAACAACAAAGGACAGTGGTCTGAACCATGGTCTTCTAAGTGAGTGAGGAGCTGTAGGGTATAAGGTTCTCCATTGTAGATAAGCCAAACCACAATTCCAGTTCTTCTTTGATGATCTGTCACCAAAGCTTCTGTTATTCCAAGTGAATTTTCTTCCAACGTAGCCCAAATAAAGCATTCTGCATTTATAAACTTGTTGAATTCCTTCTGAATGATGCTGCCTTATCTCTTCCTCCTTCTTTCTCATGATGGCTGCTATTGCATTAAAATCACCAATAATCAAGAAATAGTCTCCAAACTACATAATTTGTTCTTGGATCCTATCAAATTGGTTTTGTCTATGCCTTTCATCACTGGGAATGAACTGGAAAGATTGACAAGCTAACTTGATTTAATTGATCAAGCCATTCAAATTGCATAAAGTAGTCTTCCTTTGCTACAATTTGTATTTGGGCTTAATCTTCCACCATAATGAGAGGCCTCCTGCGCCTTGGTTCAACTATAGAAATCTATTGGTAGCCACATTTTTTGCTTGATTATGAACATACTACGACTTGGTGTTTTGTTTCACAAAGGAACACCACCTTGGGGAATGGGATTTACAAATCCCTTGTAAGTTGTGAACTATCAAGGGTTTCCAAAACCAACAATTCCACATCAACATCTTCATGAGCAATTGGGCACCCATATTAGGGAGGCACCCTCTCCTTTTCTTCTATAATTTTGTCGTCATAGCATTTTTTCTTTTGGCTAAATTCAATGTCAACTTCCATGGATCTTTTCTTCACTCTCCAGTCTTAACTCCCTCCTTATTTCTACTTCTAGCCAAATGTTTCAGTTTGTCTTTTTCACATGATCAGGCTTGGGAACATAATCATCATTGCCTGGTATTCTCCAAGCTGTTCAAGAATCAACTCACCAACTTTCTTCTCAATTGTTCTACCATTATATGTGATGGACATGATGGCACTATCGTCTAGCTCCCTTAATTAGCCTTCCACTCTCTGATTTGTCTGCTTCCTTTAGCTTAGATCAGCCCCTTTTGTTTGTCACTGTTGTTAGTCTGCTATCCTTGTTATTTGTATGTTTCCCATGCTTTGTTCTATCATCGTCAACTTTTCCAAACTTCGAGCAGGCTAACTGGTTTTGGCTTTCTACCATTTTGTGGTGGTTAGCCCCATTCATATTGTTGGGGTTTACATTCTCCTTATATTTCCAGTCTCGTCCACTTGGTCACCTCAACCATGCACCCCACTTCTCTTCCTTTATCTCTCCATTATTGTTTCTTCCATAAAAGTATTTCATGCTCTCACCTCGTGTCCTAAGTGGCCACAATAGTTACAAAAGTTGCCAATTTGTTTATTTCAGGCTAGCTTTATCACTTGTTTATTAGGGTCAATACCGAAGTGATCTTTTAAAGTCTAGTGACATTGAGATTGATTTTAACCTTGATAATTCTTGACTCCTTACCCCTCATAGAAAAACTCCACGTCAGCACCTTTCCCATATGTTCTCCTATCTTTTTTCAAGATCTATTATTTTGCAATACTCGGCATTGCCCCATAGTTGCACCCAAATTGGGGTATGTGAGAAGTCTATCTCTTCTATGATCATCTTGTTTCCATCTTCTCAATTTATGATGAAGCACTTGAAGAGCCATGGAGCTCCATGTTCCACTCTAACCACGTCAACCTCCTTTGCAAAGAAAAATTGGAATACATTATCGCCATGATCAAGAATTCAAAAGCCTTCTGGGTGGCCCTATATTGCTCCCAGCTTGACTCCATAGTACCTATTGAAAAGACAATATGCTAGAATTCATCCTATTAGCTTTTTGAGCATTCTTCTATTCCTTCTCAAATATCTTCTTCCTCAAAATAGATCATGTCGCTCTCCAGTCATTCCCTAACTCTATCATCCTTTCTTGCACTACTCAACATGCTTACTACTAAGCACTGTAATCTGATAACAACGAACGTCACTTGGTAGCACCTATTGTGGCATAGAGGAACACTAGAGAAGCCCTAGTAGAGCATAAGAAACCCTAGTGAAGAACCCATATATCATGTTTAATAGGTTTAACTTTTTGACCTTACTTAATGTAATCTTTTTATTTCTAAAATTATCGTCATCATGTTGAAAATTTTATTTTACTTTTTATTTGTATGTTTTAATAATTTTTAGGAAAAATTATATTTTAGCTTCTTAAACTATAAGTCATGTATTAAACATTAAAAATATGCAAATCAAATCCCTTAAACTTTCACAAATATGCATTTTAGCCAAAGTTAAGTATACTATACCCTCTTAAATTTTGAAACATATGAAATTTAACATTTAAAATTCTAAATTTTTTTTTGATTGGGTTTGTCTAAACTTTTAAATGTACAACCCAATACTCTATTTGTTAAATTTGTTATATTGTTTATTAATAATTGATGAAAAAATTGAGAAGAGCCAATTTGCATATGATTGAAAGTTTAGAGGGTCAACTGATGCTTCTTTCTTCCACAGCCGCAATTGCACCTAAGGAAGTGTCATTGAAGTAATTGCGAACGCATACTTATGCTTAGATTTTATCAATTACATTTACATGCACATCTGCATAATGTTCAAATCTGAGTTGAACCCTCCAACTATCGTCATGATTGCCAGTCATATAAATGGTTGGATCAGAATATAGTTTTCAGATGCTGAGAGTCATTATTACACTTTGCCAAACAAGAATAGACATGACTCGTGTACACGGACTTTGTGGTAAAGCACTTTGAAATGAACAAAGAATAATAGATTTCATCAAATAACACAAATTAGTGGTAATTCTTATGTTCAAGAAAATCTCATGGCAAAATGTTTCATTGAGTTAATGGGGCCAATTACGCCCAAACTCTTTTCTTTGGGGCAATGTCTGATGTCTTTATTTCATCTATCTTTGCTGCCACAATGAAATCATTCAGACTCAATCCACCTGCAACATGTCGAACCATTGCAATCGTTATGTTTTAATTAAAATGAAAACTTAAAACCATCCAAATGCAACTAAAAAGCAATATCTCCAATGATATTGAATGTGGCGCCTAATTAAGAAGGGTACAAGTATTGGCTTACCAATGGAAGGTGTCCATAGTTCTGCTCTCACTTGATTTGGTTGTTCCAGGTGAATATTTGGGAAATGGCCTGCAGCCTCTGCAACCTTAGAGATCCTATTAATGAGTTCAACCCCGCATTTAAAATCTCTCAATTTCCACAAGCACTGAAGTTTAAGTCCACCTTCCTCATGCAACAGTCTCCAACCCACAACCTGCAGAAACGAAGAGGAAAGAAAGTTTAAGCTGGAAAATGTAAAATGGAACTCATATCAAATTTGCTTCAACGACCGGAAAGAACTAGTTTGATCACTATGAAAGATATCGTGTAAAATGTTAGCATTTAAATTTATTTGACTATTAAGTGCTAATGAGTCGATTAATATGAAAACAGCAAGCTTAACTCAGGAGACTAAAAAAAAAAAAAAGTTGCTCCAGTCAGTAGTCACTAATGCATATTTAGTTTTATCATGTCATTCAATTAAAAGAGTCATATCATCTTTCAAATAATAGATGCGAAAATTGTCAATACATGATTATTGAAAGAGAATTCTGAGTGTATTAAAATTAAATTAAAAAAAATTGGCAAAAGCAGTCTTTCAACCATGTAGAATCAATCTCGATTACCAAATAACCAAGCAAATCTAACGTTAAATTCAAGGTGTCTAATCTAGTAAATAATGGGAAACCTCTCTCTCTCTCTCTCTCTCTCTCTCTTTTATCAAAAAAAAAAAATGACAGCCACCCAATCAGGCAATCCTATCCTAGTACTGACTAGTCTAAAACAAAAGAAATGCTCCAGAACAATTACGCACCCCTTCGTTCCAAACGAAAAAAATAAAATCTTCGAAACGAAAAAAGCTAGCACAAAAAATACAGTAAATGGAGGCATGGAGTAGTTGCTATACCTTCCTTACGAGGTTCCGGGCATCATCTTCTGACATGGGGACTGCACAGGGGAAACGGGAGAGCACTCTTGCTGGGAAAGGGAGAGAGCATTGATATTGGGGATGAGGATCTTGTGCTCAGTGTCCACGTTTCCAAGCACTTTCTCTCCGAATCCACTCTCCAACTCAGCTGGGAAAGGGTCCCTAGCACCGAAATCGCCCAAGAATTCGTTGCTCAGAGAACGAGCGGTGAGGAGGGAGGCCCGTTTCGCGAGGGAGCGCGGGCGCAAGAAGAAGAAGCTGCGGGGTGACACGGTGCGAAGAAAGGGTGTGGTGATGATTGGGTAAACAGGAGGGAAAACAAGGTTTGCAGTGGCCATCTATGTCTAACTCTATTTGACTAGAAGAGTTTATGTGTTTGCTTGCTTGGTTTTTGTTTGGGTTTGGAGATGGAATAATGGGGGATATATGTGGACCAGTTTGGGGTCAGGATGATGAGAGAAATCATGCTGGGAACAACATCTAGTGGTGGAGGAAAGTCTAGCTCGACTCCTATTTCGGTTTGTTTGTGAGGAAGCTTTTACGGTATTGCTCCACTACACCAATTCTCTACCAAATAATAAAATGGGACAAAAGTGCAAATGAATTGAAGATAAACATTATATTAGATACTATATTGGACATTTTCAACATCATCCTTCCACTATACATTCTATTTAGATAATAAAAGAAAAAAGAAATTTAAACACAAAAGATAGGCCAAGTGTAAGAAAAAGAGAGAAAAAGAAATATAAAAATGATGAATCCACTACCCTTTTCTTTTTTTCAAAATTCATCACCTTTATATTTTTCTCACTTTCTATAAGTATTACAATGTCCGGCTTCTATGTAAAAATATTATTCCGCAAAAAGAAAAGCACCAATCCGAATACACATTTCTTCAATTCCATTTTTCTTAAATATGTAGGTGTAGAGTCATCTTCCAAATGTGTCACGCGATATTCTTACACTGAAGTATTGGAATCTCTTGCATGTTCACTCTCTGATCAGGGCCATTAGTTCTTTTGTCTTTGAAGGATTTCAAACTAACAATCCGAGCAAAGGCACTCTTTGATCTGTTTATTGTTGTAGCTCCATGCTCGTCAGGATTAGCAAGCTCATCAAATAATGTTTTCACAAGATCATCGAAGCGCCGCTTGTATGTTGGGAGCCTTGTCATATACTTGGTAATCCCTTGGAGCCTGTGTAACATATATAAAAACAAAATAAGAATAAAAACAAAAAAAAAAAAATCATCCGAACAAAATTAAAATAACTAAAAAAACTTAAATATGTTTTTAATTAATATAAATACAAGTCATTTTAGATTTAGTTCTCTCTTTTTTTCTTTTTTTTTACTTTTGGGCCCTTTTTTCCCTTAATATTATGTTTTTTTTTATCTATTGTTTGTCAACACTCTTAATTAGTGTAAATGTATGTTCCTATATTGATTCATAGGTTCGACAAAAAGTCTATTTATATGCAATAATAGCATTGTAGCAACGGGTATCATTTAGTGGTAAAAGTGCAATTCATTCTATGGACCTTTAAAAGTTAGCTATCACTGCTAATCGGTAATATTTATAAAGATCGAAAAAATGTTCCTAGAATCCATATAAGAACAAAAAACAAAATTTTGAATATTCGTAAAGGCTAAATTCATATTTTAAAACAATGGAAAAAGCAACACAATATTGGGAAAAAAGGAATAAAAGGCAAAAAAATTATTTAGAAGGACAAAAATCAAGACAACATTTAATTATAGAGAAAAAAAAAAGAAACATATTTTAGTTCTAAGTAAGTGCTTTGGGTCTGACATATACCTTCTAGCCAATGCATCAAGTTCGGCACGTTTTCTGTCAGATTCAGGAGCTGTAAGAGTTGAATTTTTTATCCTATCAGGATCACCATTCAGGAGAACCAATTTGCGGAGGTAGTCTTCTGACGGAGAAGACTTTCTGCTTTGATTTGGTCTTTGATGATCAAAAGGGGACTAATCAACCATTCAAATATTTTCGCTTGTGGTCCGTTTGTGCCAGTTATTTCAGTACCATCACCTACATCGAGCAAATTTCTCCAACATGACTAAAAGCAGATAATCTCAACAAACACAAAGCGAAAGAGGCAGTGAAAGAGGATAGAAGCAAAAGGAAGACATTCTTTTTGTTTTCATTTAATGTGATTTTATTAAAAGAAGAATTATGAAAACAGTTAAAACAATGAAATCTTGTTTTCTGCTTTTATTTATTGATTTCACTATTTCTTTTACAAATCCTATAAAAAAAAAAAAAAGACGATTGAAACTAAACAAGAAGTGGTTACTTACTTAACAATAAACCCAGGGAATTGGCTTTTGCAGACCGCAAAAGTACCTGGAAAAGGCAATATGCTGGCAAACCAATACTAACGACTCTACTCCATTTTCCAGACTTGGCTTCTTCTATATCATCTCTTGTTATTAGTCCTTCAGAAACCAGTGTTTTAGCTTCATGATTACAGTCCTTGAACAAGCCATCGAACAGCTACACCAGTCATGAACAATATTCATTTAGTACAGTACAGATACTCAAGTCTGATGCAAATTCGAGGGAGGAAATGTCAAATGGTCATATTTTCAGTCATGCATCACTTGACACAATTTTGAAAAGAATACC
Organism: Dalbergia oliveri; assembly: GCA_030441495.1. NCBI lineage: Eukaryota > Viridiplantae > Streptophyta > Magnoliopsida > Fabales > Fabaceae > Dalbergia > Dalbergia oliveri. The sequence continues at coordinate 6,040,831 of JAMLFY010000010.1, forward strand.
TCTAGTGGTTTCAACTCAACAATATTATCTTTCAGCGAAAATGTCCAAGGAGCCTTCGTAAGGGATTAGGTCTTGAGAAGGAATTTGCGTGGGAAAATGTCCGCAACATTTCAGCCTTTTTGCGATATTGTGGCCTGTCAAATATAAAACTGTGAGAACACAGGTTAAAGGCGTTAACAGCAGTCAGAAGGACATATTGTGGAGCATAGTAGAATAAACCTGGGGAAGCAGGATCCTTCTGGCATGCCAAGAATATCATTGCTGTATTCATCATAAGGGATAAAGCTGCAACAATGTACCGAAGGCCTGAACAAAAGACTCCTGCATTTTAAGGAATGAGTAAACACTTCTTATGCCCAAATGAGGCCCAAGCATGAATAATTTCGGTAATACTGTCAAGGTGTTTAAAATGGATGCAAGCCATATTTTTAGAGGCATTCTTGAATCTCAATGAATAGCTTGTAGTCAGTAATTAGATAAACACTACTGGGCAGTTTTATAGCATGACTCATAAAAAGTTTTAGACTATATGGGTGAAGTAATCAGAACCATAAATAGCATATTTAAGCATAGAAAACAGGCATGGCAAACAGTAAAAGGTACTAAGCTGTTTAAAATTCAGATTTAAGTTGAGGTTAAGGTACTGGCAGAGGATGTGAGCAGTATAGAAACCCATTAAATTGCCCTCAAACTTACCAATCAGTGATGCTACTAATACTTCCTTTATTTCAATAGAACATGTTGTCGTCATTTGATCTATATAACTGACTAGTCAGGAAGGGCTTTGTTGTTGTTGCCTTTGTTGTTAGATTGCACATAAAATACCATTTTCAAATTTTGACTATCAAATCCTATTAGTATTTGTTATCATATCAGCCAAAAGTTATGACTGAAATGGTTAAGCCTCAATACTTAAGGCTTACATCCTGCCTGGTTTAAGAGTTCAACACCAAAGCCCTCAGTATAGTCATTCATCTTTTGCATGTATAACATAAATACTATGCTACAGGTGGCATGCCTGAGATGAAATGGGAATTAGATGCTAGATGTGTACTTCAGAGATAGCAGATGTTGAAAACTTTATTTATTAGCCTAATCCCCAATTTTAGTGCAATTTACCACCAGCATGTCTTTTCAATCACAGTTAACCTAGAAAAGCATATAGGAGCAGATAACTATTCTCCTACCAAATGCCATAAATTCCATTTAGAGAATAATTGAATGACTAACTACAATATAGGCTATACTAATTACAATATTAATAGAGATACTAAAATCTTATATAAGGGTTGACCTGATAAGTCACAACACCAGCATAGGCACCAAGAAAGATGCTAGCTATCATGGATGCCAGAACTGCCCCAATAACAGCCAGTGGCCACAGAAGGATAGCAAGGCCTGCAACAGGCACACATATTGTCTCCAAGAAAGGTCCTTCTCGGCCTATGAGATCATCAAACAAACGTTTCCACCCTTTAAAAAGCATGTAAGGACCTTTGCATATGGCAACAAATGATACAACTGGAATATCCACTATGATCCCAAGAACTGCAACAATAACAGCAACGAGGAAATAATGCAGCCTGCATCAAACGGAGAAAGGAAACATAAATTTCTATCATATAGCATAACTCCTGTGCATCAGAAAACACCACTTGCAATATTGAACATTATACTCCTACATTTATCCAGAAGTCAAAGCCAAACTTTAGTTTTGCTTTAAAGTTCAGAAAACCAACCAATGTTTAACTATCCAAGAGTTATAGTTGTATAATCTCGTGAAATCTACCATAGACCAAAGATACTGCTCAAAACACAGAATGCACAACAAAGAATGAAAAAATGGAAAAACTAGTTTCACCTGCTTAGCCAAAGTGTTGGGGACAAAAATTAGGCAGAACAGCAAAAAAGGCAGAACTATGCTAGTTACAGAAGTTTCTTTACTTGAGATTGTACTTTTTTATTAAAAATGTATAACCATGACAAGAATTGTCATTCTCAAATATGCCCTTGAACATGTTATTCATAACAACCCCTTCTGTCAATATTTTCTACTGCAGTCTACCTTTGCTTTGCTATACCTATAATGATGATATTTGATGCAAATGATTAAAATCACCAGACCAACACAACAAAAAGCAAAATATGGAAGGACTTTGCTGCAGAAAGCTTGAGAATGATTAAATTTGTTCATTTTTTTTTATTTAAAAACTTCCACATCTTTTATTTTAAAGTTTGATCAGTCAGATACCAGCTAACTATTTAGCTTTCCCAATATGTAATACCAAAGTGCAGTCCTGTCTATTATTTCTAGGACAATATGGTCCAGAAAATAACTATATGCATGTAAAACTTTAACTGATTGGTAGATTGCAAAACCATTCTTCTAACTCTTGAGACTAGAGAGGACATGCAAATTTTTAATTGGTTTCAATTTAATGGTCACAATTTACAACAACTAGGCATTTTTTCACCAAATGTTGCCCACATTTATCAAATGACATGATTGTGTCCTATCATTAATTAGGCCCGTAGACAAACCATTTAAAACCAAGTCTTTTCAATAAATTCGTCTATAGTCAATTTTGGTCGCATTCTACCTTTAACCATTGGGCTACCAACAAAATATTGGATGTGATTACAACAAAATCTAGGATATGGTTTCATTAGAGACATAATAATATAACAATAAATGTACTCAGTGAGAAATATAATGACATAAAACCTGATCTCATAATATTTCCCATTTGGTTGCCCCTTCTCTCAGGTCATCCATAATCAAGAAATAAGAATCAAAACAAAGATTTCCCACATCCTTGACAATATCGACGGTCTTCAACACAGTGCTCCACATACCATCCTGTGGATGCGGTATGAAATTTTTGTATTGAATAAACAGGAGAAGAGAAATAACAAGCATTTTAGTAGTGTCAAAAAACAAAACATACAGTAAAACAGTGGGAAATTTTATCTTCTTTTCCTCCCTCTACAGCTTTGAAAGTAGCAAATATTGGTGAAAGAAACCCAAAGGCTGTTCCGCCAGATACTCCCAACAATGCCTGCCACTGGCCACAAAATCAACAGCACTGGCAGTACACATACGCACAGAACAAGCTTCAGAATAGGCCCTAATTGTTTAGCTCTGTAAGTTAGGGAAATCAATATGAGGGAAGAATTGCAAATTGAAACCAATGAGCAAGAACTAGAGAAACTGGAAGCCAAGGAAAACACCTCACAACACAGTAATATGTCCAAATACAGTGGGCAGCCCAGAGACCAAGTATGAAAGCTGCATTCCCGATTGTCATTATCAAGCATATCAAGGGGCAGAGAAGTGCACCTGAAAGTATTAGTGCAGTTTGAGCATTGGAGAGAAAGCTTGATAATCATACTCCTGAAGCAGAAACCTTGACTTAACTCTCTTGCAGTATAGTAAGTAGTAACCACTTCAAATGGAGGAGCTATTATTAACTGCTCTGTAATGAAAAAATACACAGGCATACCAGTTGTGTAGTTCCTTGGATTTGCCTTGATCATTTCATACCCTAAACTACTATTAGCATGTTTGGCTTGCCATTTGAAATCAACCACAGTTTGGGCATAAGTTTTTACTTGAAACTTTTTACCCAGACTAATGGTTTTAGATAGTCATTTAAATAATTTTTTTTTTTTTTGGTAACGAAATAAATCATTTTCTTCAAAAAAAAGAAAGAAAAATTCCCTTTCATCACGTTCCAAAACCCAGCTGGATTGAATTAAATTTCTATGTTGTTGTCAATAAACAAATTTACGAGATTAATCACAAACAAAACTAACAAGTTATAATTGTTTTCCCCCTTAACAATCACGGAAACATCATTCAACATGAGTTACATTATCATTGATGAATTAAAAATGAGTAAGTTTTTAAACAAATATATGTCAGAATGGAACACATGCGTGAAGCACCGCCAATGTCCACCCCATCATTGTTAAAAAACAGAAGTCTCATAGACTCGACAGAAAAATGAATGATTATTTAAAAACACTTGTAATTAAGAGAAAAAACTAGGCATAGATGTTCCATTATAGCACTACATTTTGTAAGGTAATCACAAAGAAATTCCTTCTCTGAAGTTCAACCTGTATTTCCTAACCAAGAAAAAGAACTATGCAGAGATGTTCCAATTCCATTACAGCACTGCATTTTGTAAACCCACCGCCAAGAAATCCCTTCTCTTGTCCTCAACTTGCATTTCCCAATTAAAACATACAAAAATAACACAAAGCTCAAGGCCAATGAAGAAGTCTAAATATCTCAGAAGAATAGAGCCATAGGTTATTAGAATTCACCTTTGATGTTGCCTAGTAGGAAGAGGCCGATGAAATAAGGCAAAAAGCAGACAAAGCTCCACAATGAAGCCCAAAATCCCTTTGGAGGTTCCATTACTTCCCCACCCAGATCTCTGAAAAAACACTCACTACAAAATCATCTTTCTTCAGACCCATAATCACTCCCTTCAAGTAAACAGTGACAACAAAAAAAAAAGGGAAAACTCCAAATCCAAACTTTGGCCGCTTTAACCTTCACTGAGAGAAACAAAGATTGAAACTCATATACCCAGATGGTAAAACCCAGTTTTCTGAAAGCATCACCAGATAACTTTACACAACAACTCAAATTGCTCTTCATTCTGCGCCTAATGTCCATAGGTGTAGGAAAACGACAGGCCGGTCACCTTAAAGCTACAACCCCCCATTTTTTGGAACATTGAGTTGGAGCATTAAAATATTGGAAATAAAGTGTACACTAGGATTGTGTTTTTATTTTGTTTGAGATAATCAGCAGAATCTTTTTTGACTAAAGCATTCATGTTATTATGAACAAAGAATGAACAATCATCACGCATTGCTAAGACAAATCCTCTTGATTTGTCATATCTCCAATTCCGAAGCATGCTTTCTTCTTGCCATGTATTATTCCTTTGTGCCCAACTTGATCTTAAAGCAAAGCAGGTGTGGGTTACTAATTGGTGGCTCGTGAGGTGCAATTTGTTTTGTTATGAGAAAGGAACAAGCACTTTTAATGTGAACAAAAGTGGAGTAGCTTATGCTGCCGCAAAATGCATATTCAAATCCGGGAGAAGACACGTGTCGGTGACATAATATTTTGTAAGAGAAATCAAATAGCAACTCTCTCTTTGCATATTAAAATTAACTTTTACATTATAAAATAATAATAATTTTATATGATCTGTCAACAGAATTTTTCAAAGTGATTAATCACGATAAATAGTTCTCATGATGTACAAAAATCGAATTACTTTTTATTTAATGTTTTTTATTAATTTTTTAATACTCATAAAAATAACTTATATTATGTCATTCATTCATTGATTCAGGCTATTAACATCTTTAGCTGTAATTGCATTTGTAATATTATTACTAAACTTTACGTGACACAACAAATAATTCATAAGTAACAATAGCAACAGAACTACCACTAACTCAATGTTTTACAAGGCGGCGAAAAAATTTGATACTTAATTTTAAGTGTATTAATGAGTGTACTGTACATAGCCATAGTATCTCATTGGAGGACATCATTATTTCCTCCCATTCATAATTTATTGGCACTAGAAAACTAGAAACTGGCTTAATTTTTTATGTACTCCTACCTCCCTTCCTTTCACAATAATTATCGATTAATTTTTTTCTTCTATTTTTATCCTTGATATAAATGTGTTAGTTAAATATTTAATAAATTTATCAAAATGAGTAACAATAACTAGATAAGGATACTTTTATTAATTCATACAACTTTCTATATTTACTAAGATTTTTTTTATTTCTTTGATATGTGTATTGTTTGGTTTATGATAGTTATTGTGAAATGGATAGAGTATTAAAGTTCTTCCCCTAATCAGTAATCTCATTTTTCTATCGAGAATCCGACTTTCCATTTGGAATAACTTAATATGTTTGGTTGTTATTTATATATTTTTTAAACTGAAATTACATTATCAACAATGAGGGTTAAACCTAATACCTAATACATACCATCTAAATCCTTCATCACTAGATCAATCCTAGTGGTTTGATTGTTTTTATTTTACTTTTGAAAAAAAAAATATAATCAAGGTCTCTGATACTACCAGTAAACATTAGAAAAGGAAAAGCTATTGTTTATCCAGGCTAGAGAGAGATGTCCACAAAATGGATGTGGTAAGAATCATGATTGTCAATTGTATTTCATATGGCAAGATGCTTTTCCTCAATAGTGGTCTATTAAATCGCTGTTGCTAACACGTCATGGAAGATGACAATAGAATCCATTCATGAATTTATTTTGTTTCTATTTTTTTGACAGAAAAATAATTTTTTTAACTAAGAAAATTACTTTTTATAGAAGTTATTTATATTTGCTTCAACTCAAAAGCTAAAAATTGTTTAAATGATTTGTTTTTAATTTTTAAATAAAAGCTCATATGATGAATAGCTTTTATGGACAAAAGAAAAATCACTTTTCTATATAAAAAAAAATCCTAAACAAAAATGCACCCAAAACCAGTAACATAAATGAAGCAAATTGCTGAATAAAGAACTGTATGTGAATTATGCATGCTGTTCACGTAGTACAGTGCTAGTTGAAAACATAGGACAGGTAACATTGGGGTCCTTGGAGTACGATATTTGGTGAATTTGTCGCTTAGCAGAATGTTAAGTGTTGCTTGTTTAGGATTATTTAAGAGCAAATATGATTGTGGTGTATTATTATCCAAATATGTGGTAGGCACTACTAAGCCTATCTAAGATGTGTAAAGGGTCACCTTTTCAGCTAAAAAGAAGAAGAAAACATAAAGCAAGGGATCACTTGCTGTTTGCTAAAGAATTATTGGGCCACTTCGTCCATAAGGTGAGGCAATTGTTCGGAGCATAGTAAGTCGTTTCCGTTTAAGATACAAGAAAAGATATGCCTTTGATCTGGTCTAGGCTGTGAAAGTGACTTGAGTTCCGATGCAAGAAAAATGAGATCAAGACGTTGTGTGTAGTTCTTCAGTTGTTTAGGTAGTTTAACTTTTTATTTGGTACTCTCTAAAATTTTGAAATATTGAATACTTATAATTTTTTAAAGTCCCGTAAAAGTATGAATTAGTGCTTAAATTTTAGGAGATATTCAATCATAAAGCGCAGATAAAGCAACCAATATTTCTCTTGTTTTTCTCTCTTAAAGCCTAGTAAGAGAAAACTTTAAGAGATAAAATGAGAATCAATCTTCAATTTTTTAAGGATTTATAATTATGTAATAAGGATTTAATGAATAAATTTGTATATGAATATATATTCGAATACATAGTGTTTATTGAGTTAAAATCTCCACTCTTAAACTAAAGATCCTCAAATTTTGTACATGAATTCTCAAACCAATGATTTATATTTGAGAAAATTTTCAAACAGATAGTGTATTTTGACTTAAAAATCCTTACTCTTCAAATAAAAATCTCAAGTTTTATACATGAATCTCCACCTAAACAATAATATAATAAAAAGAATTAGAGAGACCATGTTAATGTGGGAGAGATGATATTTTAGTCGAGTGGCTATTGCCACTATTACCCTTTTAGTGCTTCTATTTTGATATTTCTAATTTATCCTTATTTAAAAGTTGTATTAAACTCTTGACTATTGCAACTCTCATATTTCAAATTTATTTGATAATTATACTAATTGTGATATTAAATATAAAAATTATTTTTTTTATAGAATAAATATATACTTTTAATGTTGTTGTTGTGCTTAATCGCAAGATAATAACAAAAAAATTTTTATTGATCATTATTAAAAATAAATAATAATTCATTTAAATGCATCTTATAGGAATTTTAGGATATAAACTTATTTTTAAAATAAGTTATTAGTTAAATGATTAAATAAATGAACAAAATATAATCAAAATATTGGTTTTAAAAATTTAGTTATTTTATCTTATATCTTATTTTGAATATCATATTTATAAGTTAAAAAATCTCGAAATATGACCTTTAATGAACAATAAAATACCTATTTTATGAAAATTCTGACATTTTGAATAGTTGAAATTGATAAATAATGAAATAAAATAAGTGAATGTATATTCACTATATCATATACCATTAATATGGATAACAATGATATATGAGAAGAAGGGCATGCCTCCACAATTGGTCTCTTAAATTTTATTTCTCATCCTTATTCCCGTCATAGGCCTTATTCCCTACTTCTCATCAAGATATGAATCCTATACATGGTATTTGTTGATTTATTTAAAAAATTGAAAATTATTTTGATATTTAAAACATAAATATGTACATAATACTCATTCCCTTTTATTTACCCACTTTCAAATAACATCATATTTCAAAATATCCTTTCAATTTTGCATTTCAATAAAGCATTAATTTTTTTTTTTTGGAATACTACCCCTAATAAATTTCACATTTTTAAATCATTCAATTTAATATTAGTGTGTTATATTAATTGATGTTTAGGGATACGTTTGTATATTCAATAGATTTTGCTCAATTACCAATATCATTTATTATCTTTCTTAATATATATGTGTTTATCCAAAATTGATAAATATTTTAAAATGGAAGGGAGTAACAAATACTATTAATGCAATATAATCCAAATTAAAAATAAAAAACACATATATAATGCAATTTATAAAGATAATTAAAAAAATGAATGTGTGATAAGCTTTTCTTTCATACATGTATATATAAATAAATAATTTATATAAATAGAGAATTGTTAA